>WNWK01022320.1:0-32738 GCA_009830355.1 Cherax destructor
CAGTCTATTTTCATAAGGGGAAAATTTTGATACATGGGAAAAAACTTTTCATCCTCCCCTGCTTTTTTATCAAATTTTTAAACCATTCTTAAACGGGACCAAAATGACCAAAACAAATGGGCCCCCAAAAAAGTTATAGAGTTGAAAAACAACCGGACTTTTAATTTTTTTACTTTCTTGATATGGCCCCCAAAGGGTTTTGGTTTTTTGGAAAAACTTACACTGTTGTCTTGGTTTTAGATTACTAAAAACCGGGAAACCCCAAAATTTTTTTAAAACCAATAATTTAAAATCTACATTATTCAGTTTATATGTGAAGGGGTTTTTGCCCCCCCCAACATTTAGAACCCTTTTTCCTTTTGTTTACTTTTAAAAGCATTCCCCTTTCCGCCCCTCATCGTCTATTCAAATCACCCGGGGGGTTTAAAAGTTTTTCATTTGAATAAATTTTGGGCGGCCCCTTTTTTTGGGGGCAAAAAAATTTCTTATTTTTTGCTATTTATTCCCCCATCTTGGGGCGTTTATAAAAATTTTAAAAAAAAGGGGCCCAAAAAAGCCCCCGTGGGGGAAACCCCTTTTAGAGGGCCCCCATTCTGTTTTTCCCCCCCTTTATGCAAACTCTCTCCGCCTATTTTAACCATGCCTCAAAAAAGGAAAAATTTTTTTTCCCCCCTTTTCCCTGTGCCTTAATTTTTTCCCCGAGCCTCTGATTGGGAAATTTTTAAAAACCACTGAAGTCCATATACAAATATCATATTCATTACCATGATCTACCTCCTCAAAAACCTTAGTAAAAAAAATTAGTAAATTTAAAAAACAGGGGAAACCCCCCTTTGTAAAAAAAGGGAGATTCATTAATAAATTTTTTTCTTTTAAATGGCCAGAATTGCCTCGGCAATTATTGAACCATAAAACCCAAATATGGGGGTAAAAAGGGGGATTGGTTCCTTTTTTCGAAGCCCAAAGGGCCTGTCCCCCCTTTAAAAGGGGTTTTTTTTTCCCTTTTCCAATTTTTCTGGCACTATGGGTTTTAGTGATATATTGAAAAAATTTGCCAAAAGGTTTTTTAAATTTCCCCTTTTTCATTCCTTTAAAAATCTTGCAAACAGTTCATCAGGGGGCCCGGGGGGTTAGGTTTTTTTAATTTTTTTTTGTCCGAAGGGCATGTTACTAGTTTTTTCCCCCGAAAAGTTTATTATCTTTCCCTTTTTCATAATTTATTATTTCTTTGGAAATTTCCCTGTATCTTCCCATAAAAAAAAAGGGGGAAATAAAATTGTTTCAAAATCCCATCCCTTTTCCCCCATCCGTCCCGAGTTACTCTTAAGGGGTTTTCTTGTCCCCAACCTTTTCTTTTACCTGAAAGAACCCTTTGGGGTTTCCTTTAATCCCCTTGGGCCACCTCATAATCCCTTTTCTTTTTTTATTCCTTTTTTTTTCTTTTAAATTTTTAAAAATTGATTTTTATCTTTCCCTCCCCCTTTTTTATTTTTTCCCCATATATCCCCCTTTTACCAATGAGTTTTTTTAATCTATTGTTCATCCATTTAGGGGGATTTTTTTGATCTAATTTCCCACTTGGAACAAAAGTTGCCCGGGCAGCTAGAACTAGCCTGGGGAAAAAAACCTTTTGGGAAAAAAAACCCACCTGACCCTAGTCAACCCCCTTTTTCCCCCCCTTAGGGAATTTTTAGCCCCATAAGTCGGGGGGAAAAGGGAAAATCTGGGAAAAGGGACCTTTATTGCAAAATTTCCCTTTAAACCCCTGATTTTAAAAATAAGGGATTTGTGATCGTTTCCCAAGCCTTCATTAACCTCAAAATTTTAATTAGTGTTTCTTTGTTGGAAAACCCAAAACCCAAAAGTTCTCCTCCCGGTTCTTTTAAAAACCTTTTTTAAAAAAAATCCCCCCCCGATAAAAAAAACATTGCCCTAAAATTACCTGCCCACATTTTTCCCAAACCAATTTGTCTAAAGTTAAAATCTCCCATTAACACAAAATTTTCATATCTGGGACCCTTATGAATTTCGTCCCAAAAACAGCTTATGCCCCCCTACCCCTTTTTGGGGGGGCCCGTAAATCACCCCCCAAAAATTTTAATTTTTTTACGCCCCTGGGGAAAAATTGAAACAGATTCTGTGTCCGTTTTTCTAATCTTTTATCTTGTCAACACAAAAATTTTAAAATTTAAATTCTGACAAACACGCCACTCCACCCCCCCTTCCTGTTGACCCTATCAGTGGGGAAAATTTTTTTTCCCTTTGTGGAAAAGGATTTTTATTTTTCAGGTTAAAACCAGGTTCTGTTATAGCAATAATATTATATTCCCCTGCACTTGCAAGTAATCTTAGCCATCTATCTTATTTTTAACCCCCACTTTTGTATAGAAAATTTTTAAAAGGGCTATTCTTTCCCCCCCCTACTATCTTTTTTTGTTTGTTGATCAATTGTTTTCCTTTCCAACTTTTTTTTTGAATTTTTTTTAAACATCCCCCCGGGGTATCCTGAATTTATCTCCCGTTTCCCCCAATTACACCCCGATTGTTTCCCCCAAAAACCCATATTTTTCTATAAAATTAACTTTCCATAACCCGGGGTTTGAATAAAGGGCAGAAAAGGGAGAACCATTCAATAGGAGGGTCTTAGGTCCGAGGGGGGTTTTCCCCCTTTTGGGCGAAAGGGGGAAAGGGTTTGGAGGGGTCCCCGGGGGATGGGGCACCCGCGGGAGACCGTTTCTGGGATTTTCATCCCGCAGTTGGAAGCATTTTTTTTGGATGGGGCCATCCCCCCTTATGTTTTTTGGGCCGTGCTCACTAGGTTTTGGTGCTGGGGGAGCGGGGAGTTTTCCCATTCAAACCCCCGGGTTAGCTGGTCCTTATTCCTGCTAAATCACTGAGGTTTTCTGGGGGAATTTGTTTTATTAATAATTTAATGCTAGGGGAAAAGGATAGGAAAGCTGGTAGGGCAATCGGGGGGGTTTTTTGAACTCCCAGCCCCCTGCCTGACTGGAAGTGAGGCTTGCAACCACTGTCCACTGAGGAGAAAAAAAGACTAAACACACTCTATCGTATTCCAGGAGAGAGTCATATTCCTTTGAGTTTCCGACTGTTGAAGGCTGTATGACCTCAGGGAAGTAGGTAAGTTTTGGGATTGACAGGCACCTGGTGAGTAGGTAGAAGGTATGATATGTATCAATGTCTTTCATCCTTCCCTTCCATCGTCCTGAGTGTCCGAGATTTTTCTAGGACCAGGTTGATGGCATTGAGCACAAGAGGAGTTAATTAAGGAGAAAGTGCTGTTGGCAGGATCAATGGCTCGTGCCCTGCAAAAACAGCACTAATGTTCTGGATCATCTGTCGATTGGTAGAAACTATTTCACATTTGGTGGGGTTTAAAGATAGGCCCAGGCCTCTCCCTGTGTCTTTAATTTTCCTGATGTCCTCTATGAGAGATTCTGTAGCCAGCTAGGGTACCATCGTCAAAGAACCATATATTGAGCACGCTGAGAGCTCTTTTCAGATCTCCTGACACCAGACAGAATAGAAAGGGGCGAGAGGGTCCCCCCTTGTTACACACACTCACACGAGTCAATTTTACGGTCCCTAAACAATAGTTTAGAAGCTACACGATACCAAAGATTCTATGAAGGATAGAGGGAAGGGAAGTGTCTAGGAAACTGCTTGGAGAGCAGCATCCTTCTGACTGAGTTGAGGTTTTGGCAAAGTCCAATTTGATCAAGGCTTTTCATTGGACATTTTAAGGATGTATACTGTTACATGGCAGTTTGCCACAGCCTTGTTGAACACCAAACTGAGCTGAGTTGGTTTCATCATTGAGGCAGCATCTTGACTCACCATTCGCATTGCAGCCTTGGCGACTAGGCGCCGAAGGGTGTTGGCTAACTGCAATGGGCCTGATTCCTCCATATTTTTCCGAGGGCACACAGTGAGGCACCAAAGAAAAGGGGTTTAATGGCCTTGGGACACGCGTTAGCCAGGCACATTGGTACCTGGTGGAGCCCAGACAGCCACCTCTGAAACCTCATCAAGTCCTGGATTGAGCATTGTTTGGTGGTGTTGTGACCTTAAAGCGGTGAAACCTGCTGAGCCCTGTGGAATGACATAGCAGCTTTATACACATCAGCGTCCTGTAAGTTAAATGTTCTTCACCTGCTGCACGTCAGGAAGGTCAATGTTATACTGGGAGCCCTGGGTGGATGTTTGTCTTCAGGGCTTGTGCTGTAATGACATCCTTAGAGCGATGGTCCTCACTGGTTATAAGTCCTGCGCTCCGATAGTACATTTCGGCTTACACTTGGCCCATGATTTTGAGGCGCCAGGTGTCCCAGGTTAAGCTGACATTTGCCTGGCGGGTGTTGCATCGGAGGGGAGACGGACGAGGTTATTATCAGGGAATGCATTTACGTCTTTGATAACAGATGAAGTAGTGACTTGTCCTTGGTGGGACAGCCGAAAAGAGAAATACTTCGCCAAATAGCAGTAGGCTGTGCCAGGATCCATGAGTTGCAGGAGCATCTGATTTTCTTCAAGAGGTCGAAGTGAATTTGCTAGCAGTTTGAGGGCGAGCTGCTGGGGATGTGTCGCTGTCCTTGTGATTGCGCAATTTGATTGCAGCTTAGGTCCTCTTCTGTAGAGGTGAAGTCAGGTAGCTTGGCCAGCTCTGATATTAATAAGTTGAGAAAGTTCTAGGAAATACATCGAAATACACGAGGTAATATTATTATTATTATTATTAGTAGTAGTAGTAGTAGTAGTAAAATGTTGTTTTGTTGTTGTTGTTTGTGGGGGATGTTTTGCTATTGTGTTGATGCTATTATTATTATTATTATTATTATTATTATTATTATTATTATTATTATTCCCCTCTTAATTATCTGACTTTTTAAATTTCCCCAGTATGACTTCCACAGCCATCATGGACCCCCCTTTTAATACAGATCTGCCCTAGTCTACTGCCAAACCCCATTTTACTGTAGTTCACCCTTTTACCCTTTGCCATTTTTAATCATTATTTTTTGCAATAATTTTCATGACACTTTTCCAGACGCCTGATGGCCCCCTTTTGCTAAAACCCGACCAATGCAAGGATGGCCTTCCATGCTTTTCGACGAGCCGGACCTGAAGGCCCCCTTCGACCCGTATGTGACGAGGGAGAAAAAACATGACAGCCATTTCAACATGCCCCTAGGGCCACCCCAAACCCCTATGTGAGCCCCAGGAATTATTTTTATGCATATAAGTTTGAAATTTAATATACTAAAATTGCAATGAAACCAGACCTTTTGGAAATATTCAGGTGTTAATTGAAAGGTATCTGTGTAATGCATTATTTTTAGCACCCCGGTTTTGGTTCCATTTTAGGGTAGGGTGCCCCTTTAAAGAAGAAACATTTCACCATCACTCACCTATCACCTGTCTTGCCAAAGACACGCCGATCAAGTTCAGATAGCCCTGCAATCAAAATGTCCTCCCCCCTTTTCAGAGTGAGGCACTGTACTTCACCCCAGGACTTTTGTCCGGCTACCGGTCTCTTGAATCTATTCATAACTTCCTTGCTCACACTCCAACAGCTCCGTCAAGCCATAGAAATCACTTATCTTCACTCTTTCTAACACGCTCACGATATATGCATTTTTTTCTAATTATTATTCAATATATTGTATTCAGCCTTGTGCGGAAACATTTAAATTGGGAAAAAAGAAGCTGCATTGATAATCATTTCAATCATATAAATGAAAGTTTACTTAAATGTATAGGAAAGTATTATATTTCGGTTTATTAAGTAAGTTTTCCCAGGAGGGTCATGAAGGATGGATGGTGGATCAGCCCCCACCAGTCCACTGATGTCCACCTACCACCTGGTCCTCATCGTCTCCCAGCTGCACTATGTTGATGTTACCAATGACGGAGGTGTTCCCACAGAAGTGAGTATGCATGCGCTTTTTCTTAATCTGATCTATATACATACACACACGCATATTATACATACATGTACATGTATGAATGTAATATGCATGTATGTAATATGTTTACTATGTAAACGTTGATGTTGCTTTTAGCAATTACCTGGCGGGTATTCTTGGCAACATCACCACATGGAAGCACTATGAACTGCTTAGAAGACTGTTCCATGGGGGGTTTGTGCCTTGTGCCTTGAGTTTGCAATCTCTGATGAAGAAAGATGGGAACTGAAGACTTGCGATGGCTTGTATTATATTGATACATTCCTTTTCGAGAAAACGACGGCTGGTGATGGGAAGAGCTGTCAAAAAGAAGCCAATAGGGACACCACTTTTAGTGCTGATGTCATGGTGTGAATAGTAGTGTATAAG
The DNA here is from genome assembly GCA_009830355.1 of Cherax destructor. NCBI lineage: Eukaryota > Metazoa > Arthropoda > Malacostraca > Decapoda > Parastacidae > Cherax > Cherax destructor. Next base: position 6,354 of record WNWK01022320.1, read on the forward strand.
ATCGTCCTTGCTGGTAAGTTTTCTCTACTCTTTGGAGAGAAGGTTATCGCTGTCGGGAGGCTTACACAAGAGGACGTCAAGGAAAGGAAGTTTGTTGTCTTTTTCAAGTTGGCTCGACAGCATTGATCTCGATGACGAGGACCTGGATATTGAAACGTCTGGGATAGGAAACCGAGATATCGTCAATGTATCTTAATCAGGAAGCGGTGATTGGAATGAGGGTGCTGAATTTCTCGGTCTCTAGGTTCTCCATGAAGAGGTTCGGGAGCACAGCACTGAGCGGGCGGTTGCCCATTGCCATCCCGAAGCATTGTAGCAGTCGTCCTGAAACTTGAAGAGGTTAAAATTAACACAGCGATTCACTAAACTAATGAAATCCTGGAGAGGTATTGGAAGGTCGTGGTTATCAGTGAGTCTCTATCTCAGAATATTTATGGCAGCATACATACATACATCCTTACACATATATAAATACATATAGAGATACATTCATACTGTTGGACATCAAACAGGCTTGTGTGAATGTTGGCTTGTGCTATTGGAGGGTGAGCAAGGTAACATTTATTTAGAGATTCAGGAAGAATGATTACCTAGACGTCAGTTCTTGAGGTGAGAAGCGCAGTGCCTTCATTCTTAAGAAAATGTAGGCATGTCAATATGATTCTAACAAAAGAGTTAATGAACGAATGATGGCGAACGTTTGTTCTTTTTAAGGTAGACCCTACCTCGGTGGAAGATGACATTATTGATGGGCATATCGCAGATTCACCTGATAATGGAGTAACAGTTTATTGTCACAGGAGCGTACACAAGGAGGCTGCAGTCCCACGTCCCTCTCACCCTAACACCAGATTTGAGCCAAGCTTTGGCCGCAAGGCCTCAGGAAAGCATTGTGTACCACAGGCTTACCATGCATGTGTCAACAGAGCGTCTCTGCTATAAGGTCGAGAATGTTATGTCCGGTTTTAACGGATTCTGCCAGGCTAACAGGTAAACATACCAAGTGTTACAAAGAACTATGGAGGTGCCAATACTGCCATTGCTGACAACTTGGCTCTGCTGCTCTGGGCATCCTCACACAGCATCAACAGTGCTTAACATCAATGTACAAGGAACGTAGACTGTGAGCTCGAATTAGCACTAAGCAAAAGTTATAGAATTCAACTCAGACACACAGTCCAGTAATGTATAAAAGTATTCAGCACTGATACATAATCGACAATAAATTAATCCTAAATAAATCAAGCAGTTGACTTTGGTGAGTCGTTCGACGAACTCTGGATGAAAATATTTACAAAAAACTGAAAGTTAACAGAAGACAGCTGCTGTGCACAATGGCTACAATCTGTCAGAATGCAGCGTTCGTGGAAGGACTAAAAAAGGGTTCTCAATGAACTTAAGAGTAGAACATATGAGTAAAAACTGCATGAACTCATTCTGATCAGACGCTGAGTCAGTATTATTACACTGTCATAATATTCGAGGGCACTGCCCACTGCAGAACATTTCATGAAAATTAAAGAATAACATCATACGCAATTATGAAAACAGAAAGTCTACAGTAGCAGAGCACTGAGCAATGGTTATTTCATTTGGTATGTCTAGACATGGGACACAGAGCCTGATCAAAATGTACATATGAAAAACACAAATATGTTATGTACATTGACACCTAGCTGTTACACAAGCCTCGTGAACATCATACTGAACAGCAGATCTTAATGATTACGTGGTAATAAACATAACATTCTTTGCTCTAGGAGTCATTACTCGTCTAGAGGAGATGACATACTGACAAACGACACAATCTGACGGAACATTACAATGCAACGATACATAGTTACAAGGAGTACAAGGTATGGCAGTGCCCAAAGATGGTTCACACGAACGCATCCTTGGTTCTTCACAAGTCACTGTCAATAACGACATGTCACCTGAAACATGAAGCACAGCAACTGTCACTAACATTCAAGTGAGTGAACTAGCCCCTACACAAGGTGACCCTCTGGTGACCCTCTGCAGGCAGCCTGTGACAATCACGGGATAAAGCATCAGTAATTCCGGCATCCGCTTTCTAACAGGGAATCCCCTATGGAGGAACTCTTCAAATTAGAAGCCTCGGACTCTATGCGTTTCCTGATACCCGAAGCATTCTCCAACTTTCCTACTATAAAGAAGTTGTAACATCAGATTTCGAAGCGGGTAACAAAGCATCACCGGTACCTACCGCTTGGTAACGCTACTGTCAAAAGTACAGATCTGTACACCACTTAAGCTCGACCTTCAACTGTAACGTAAACAGCATTTCTAGGACCTTCAAATAAGCGAGAACAAAGTCAGAGCAAGAGCAGATAGCCTGCGGGTAGAGCCCATAGTTTCAGGTCTAGACAAATGGAATACACTAATTTTCACAGAACAAGTACCTACAGCACTCGATACGAATGCTGCTACAAATCCTCTAAATTAAGTAAGACACATTGGAAAGTCTCTTCAAGTTAAACAGTGGATGAGGAAAACTTATGCAGAGAGCTCAGCAAATCTGCTCAAATGCGAATGCAAATCGATTCAGTCGATTAACTTTCTCTTCCAAAACCAGTCGCAAAAATAATAAAGAACACAAAGCAAATTGCAAACTACTATTTACTATATATATATATATATATATATATATATATATATATATATATATATATATATATATATATATATATATATATATAATATACAAATATCAAAACCTAAGCGATACAGATGCAACAACCACGGGAAGTAGAATGATAGCTCTAGGCCTTCGTGTTGCAATCAACACATCATCAGAGTATGCAAAATTGTAATAAAGAGGAGTGATGTCCCAGCAAGTACATTCCCAGATGAACGCCTTCACTTGAGTGAGTGAGTTAGGTTAGGTTAGGTAAGGTTAGGTAATGCTCTGTCAGAAACAGGACAGAGTCTTCGACGCTGGTCTTAGTCAGATGATGACCCGCCATTGGAGCTTTGGTACATATGACTGAGGCCTTCCGCTGGCTCTACCAGAAGGATGAATATTATAGCATTAGAAAATCCCCACAAGCAATTTATATTGTAATAGCTTAAACGAAATTAATAGACAATAATAAAAATCGATCAAATCTCCACTATGACATCAAAAACTTTCCATAAAATATATTGTGAGGATATAGAAGTTCTGGCAAATATGGTTTCCCTTTTTAAAGGGGCAATGTCCATTTAAATTGACGAGAAAAATAAAACATTTAGAGGAAAGACTTCAAAAAATTATGTAAAGGAAACAGGGGTCATTAAACTCATTTAATGAGGGAAAACGAATAACAAGAAAGATGGCCGTCTTCTTGTTATTGCAGTTGGGTCGTATTTTATTTCATTTTTAAGGGGAAACTTCTAGATACAATTATTTTGGGGTATTTAATCAAATTTTTACCCGCCCAAAATTTTTAAAATTTGATTTTACCTTAAGAAAAGGAAAAACGAGATTTTCATGGTAACGGAGGACCAATAAATTCTTGGTTGAATAAGAGTGTTAGTTCTTGTGAAGGTGCAACTGACCTATCACACCTCAAAGAGTCTTTATAGGACCAATTCCTCCTTGTGGAATAAAAATAGAAAGTCAATAACATACATGGAGTATTAATATGCAGAACTTATAAAACAGAATTAACCTAACATGTGTAGAAATTCGGTAGAATGGAGGTACTTTGTTATTCAGAAGAATTGCTTAACTCCTTAACATTACAACTTTAAGGAACTTGTCATCTTTGGAAAGTGACTCTTCATTAAGCAGTTCTGGACCTTGAGGGGATCTCTCAGTTTCTTCCATTGTGGCTGATGCTGACATCTTTAAACATCCTACAGCAGTTCTCCAGTGGGTCTCCACCAGCATCTCACTGGTGAATTCTGGCCACTCTACCGTTTAATGTCTCAGATCTAACATAGATCTTGCTGCCTGCCTTGTCTGCCTGTGTCAGATGACCCAAGCCGACAGTCAAGGCTAAAGCAAAAACACAGTTACAGTCAGACAAACAACTTCTACATGATAGGGCAAAGGCCTTTGAAAGAAATGGAGAGGTCAAAGACGTTTACTTTAAATACGTAAATCAAATCAGGTCTAAGTTGAATCAGATAACAAAGATACCAGAAACAAGAGTGAACCTCCTGTTTGGAATAAATTAACCACATCCCAACAAAATAAATTACTAAACAAGAGTGAATTGGATACTACAGACTCTGATGTGGATCTGAAAATCAAGTGATTGCAATCCCGTCGGAGAGGTCCCACGTCACCTCCCAGGGTGGAAAAAAGGAAGGGATGAAGCAGTAACAATGCACACACCTTCCTGAACAAGCATTCTGCCAATCAGACTACCACCACCACTCATTCTATTTCACTCTTATCTAATGAACTTTTCCCTCATATCCTATTTTAATTTTGTAAATATATTTCTAGAAATTTTAAGTTTTACTTAAAAGTTATTATTTTAAATCATTAGTTATTTCCCACAAATCTTCAAAAAATTTGTTCATCAGTGAACTCTGGATGTAAAATGAAAAGCTCTCAAAAAACATGGATGAGAATAGAGAAAGTTTTAAAGTCTGTCATGATGTGAAGAATAACAGTGGACATATTTTGAATTTAAAATCATGGTTCACCTTTAAGAATTAAGACATCTAAAAATGCAGTTAATTATTTTGTATATAAATATTTAATTCAACAAGGAAATGATTTATGTCTACATTCTTAGGCATTAGGCATAAAACTTCATAAGTATATACGTCCCAAATTTAATAACTGTTCTAATGTGCATCTATGGATACTAAACCCGAGCAGTATGGGCGCCAGACTTCTTGAAAGACGTCCATGGTACAGCAGGAGGTGCCAAGCTACTCTCTTTCCTCGAGGATTACTTGACGTGCCCTTCTCACTGCCCAAGCTGACTTCGTAGCAGTACCATCCAGGTTTGGCACCGCCTTCGAGGTTGGGGAATCATCGTCTGTTTGAGTAAGGCTGATTTGATTGTGTTTCTATTTTCTTCATTTCCATACAGTAAGCTGACGTAAAGAATTGTTATATAAAAAAACTTAAATTTTCTCAAGTATTTTGTAAAGGCTGAAAGAAATATTTTTAATAATAAATAATAAATAATTATTTATTTATTAAAATTTCTAAGAAATAAATAAATAAATAAATAATATATATATTGGGTAAAAAGGTTTCAAAGGGAAAAACAAAATAATATATATATATATATATATATTGGATGGGTCCACCTCTGGTGCAAGTGGACCCTAGCTCGGAAGTGGATAAAGGCATCAGGAAAATATTTGGATTTCTTCCTGAGCCGTTGAAATTCCATTCTCCTACCATCTATATACACATACATAATATAAATGCTTTATTAATAGACAGAATACATTTATAAAACACACAACAGAACATAATACAATGGTACAATATGTCAAAATATTGAATCTCCTCCAGCTCCTCCAGAAGCAGTAATCGCAAACAACACGGGATGAAATGAATGGCAACCAGGAACTTACAATGTTATAAAAAAGAGGAATTCCAATCAAATATGTTCAGAGGAACGTCTTTGCTGGAATAGGTGAAAGATGCAGGAGGTGATAAGTGCCACAGGCATACCCATCGCCAGTGCCTTGTGCCCCATGACAGAAAGACTGAATATTAAAGCATTAGAAGTCACAGCCCTGGCAGTCATTGTTAGTAATAATAACCTCATCAGTGACATGACAGTTATTAAAATTGTCTTACCTCGATTTGCGTAAAAGACTAAACCTTCTAAATATAGATATATCTGGCAATTGTCTTAGGAATTTTTCAAACATCTACAAAACAGGTCCACATCCGACTCATTTAAAGAGGAGACATCTATAGTTTTTATCGAAAAGGAGATGGCTATGGTTTGTCCATCCCACAAGATTGTGAAGCAGACTCAGGTCTAACCATCAAATCCAGCAGTAAAACTGACCCTAATTCCTTGGTAGCATTGCAACACTTTAAGACATTCCATGGTGTTTGTATAGGAGTCCGGGTTTAGGGTATGCACAATAGCCTCTACTATAAACGAGTCTAATTTGAATAAGCCCTCACTATTTTTATATAATGAATGTATATCATGTTTTATAATTGCTAATTGTAAAATATTGCTCCGTGGAGCAAGGTACCATGACTCTGGCTCCTGACCAGTTTGCGAGTTATTACAGACTCTAAGGTATACCTGGCTGAAAATAGCATTTGATTCCTGGGCAGTTTGTATCGAATATTTGTGTTGTGATATCCTAACATCTAGAGGTTTGTCAGTCTGTCCCACATAAGATAAGTTGAACCCATTGCAACCAATTATCTACACAGTACCAACACACACACACACTCATACACACATACACTCAACAATATTAAAACAAAATTATAATTGTAAAGTCATATTACATTCGTGAGATTATTACTACAATATCAGTGCTTGTAGGCTGGCTGCTTTCTAATGCTTTAATATCCAGTCTTTCTGACATGGGGCACTAGGCACTGGAGATTTTTATGCTTGGGGCACTTATTGCCTCCTGCGACCCTCGACCCCTCATTTGAGCAAAGACGCTGTCTGTGAACGTATTTGCTTGGAATTCCTCCTTTTTTTCTGCAACATTGCAAGCGTCTGATGATGTGTTGATTGCAACACAAAAAGCCTAGAGATGTCATTCAACTCCTCCGTGTTTGTTTTGCATTCTGTATTGCTTGTTAGCTATTACTGCATAAAACGAATACCACTCACCAACTCTTGTCCTAATTCTCTAGACATTTTCCTTCCTCTTTGCTATTTTCTCTTACTAATCTGTTCATAAAGCCCCTAAAGCGCAATTAACAATAATATTTTAACGAAAATGTCTCAGGGAACAGGTATTACCAAAATCAGTTCCACAGAATAGGTTGGTCAATTTGTCTTCGGCCCCGGTTGCTCCGACCTACAGGTTAATAATTACTTACAATAATACTTTACTAAAATTCAGAAGAAAAATTTATTTATTGAAGTGAGAAAGGCCAAATCAAATTTCTTCAACATGGTTCCACTCGAGTGGCAAAATCATCTATTAGATTACATATATAGAGGATTGAGAATAATGAAACGGAAAACTGAATGTTTATATGCTAGAAAACTAAACAACCTCATAGCACAAAGTGGTTGGTCCCAGGATGCTAACCCGGAGTTAGGTATTAACCTGTCGAATGTTTAACTTACCAGTGACAAACAGACTAGGATGTGGGTTAAGTTTCGCGCCTGCTAGTGAGGATACTAATTATGTTGACCTTGCTAAGTCTTTTTGCAATCTGAAAAAACAAGGGGACCTGTCCCCTGCAACGTTCAACAATTGCAAAGGAGCTTTCCTCTGACCTGTGGAACCAAATTTTCCTCAAAGATTTGTTAAGTTATACCATGAATTAAGGAAAGATCCTGGACTTCACCTTACGAAACAGACAAAGCAAATACGATAATAATTACGGACAAGGTAGACTATAGCTTAAAATAAATAAACATTTTATTTGAAGACAGGGAAATGTACATGCCCCTTAAAAAGAACCCAATGGACCAGGTCAATAGTAAGTTTAATAAACATTTTAGAACCTTACTGTTTAGTTATCAGCTAAGTCGGTGACACTTCCTTATATGTACGGTTTGATTAAAACCCACAAGCCTGGTTTTCCAGGGAGAACCATCATTAGTTCAGTAGGTCAGCAGGATGGGCGACATATGCCCTGTCAAAATGGTTGCTGACAATATTAATTTCGTTGCTTGGCAACATTTCTTAAGCCCACATAAAAAAACAATGTTAATTTCATCGACAAATTGCAAAATGTTAACATTATTTTACATTAGTATGTTTTGATATCACAGCGTTGTTCACCCGAGTGCCTGTTTCCGATTTACTATTTTATTCGAGAGAATTAGATGAGTTCTCCATTCATTTTGATAAGAATACCATTATTGAGATGATTAAGTTGAGTTTTAGTCTGAAGGGAAATCTACGCTCAGAGGCCGAGAATGGCTATGGCAAATCCATTGTCTCTCCTACTGAGCAATCTGTCTATGAAGTTTTTGAGACTAGGCTGTTGAAAGACATCCTGTCATATGAAGCTCAATGGTCCTGATATGTGGATGACATCTTGTGTCTTTGGCCGAATGGTATCGCCCTGATTACATTTTTACTGTGACTTAACTGGCCCCGTCTATAGAATTCACCGTGGAGAAAGAATTGGACTTTAAATTCCCTTTCTTAAATGAGTTGATCCACCGGGTTGATAGAAAGTTCAAGTTTACAGTACATAAGAAGACCGCAGTGTAGGCAATGGGGTCGAAGATGTATGGGGTAGATTTAAAAATGTAGTGTTAGAGTGTTCAGCAGAAGTTTGTGGTTACAGGCGAGTGGGTGCGGGAGGGAAGAAGAGCGATTGGTGGAATGATGATGTAAAGAGAGTAGTAAGGGAGAAAAAGTTAGCATATGAGAGGTTTTTACAAAGTAGAAGTGATGCAAGGAGGGAAGAGTATATGGAGAGAAAAAGAGAGGTTAAGAGAGTGGTGAAGCAATGTAAAAGAGACAAATGAGAGAGTGGGTGAGATGTTATCAACAAATTTTGTTGAAAATAAGAAAAGTTTTGGAGTGAGATTAATAAGTTGAGGAAGCCTAGGGAACAAATGGATTTGACAGTTAAAAATAGGAGAGGAGAGTTATTAAATGGAGAGTTAGAGGTATCGGGAAGATGGAGGAATATTTTGAGGAGTTGTTAAATGTTGATGAAGACAGGAAGCTGTGATTTCGTGTATAGGGCAAGGAATAACATCTTGTAGGAGTGTGGAAGAGCCAGTTGTGAGTGTGGGGAAGTTCGTGAGGCAGTGGGTAGAATGAAAGGGATTAAGGCAGCTGGGATTGATGGAATAAAGATAGAAATGTTAAAAGCAGGTGGGGATATAGTTTTGGAGTGGTTGGTGCTATTATTTAATAAATGTATGGAAGAGGGTAAGGTACCTAGGATTGGCAGAGAGCATGTATTGTTCCTTTGTATAAAGGCAAAGGGGACAAAAGAGAGTGCAAAAATTATAGGGAATAAGTCTGTTGAGTGTACCTGGTAAAGTGTATGGTAGAGTTATTATTGAAAGAATTAAGAGTAAGACAGAAAGCAGGATAGCAGATGAACAAGGGGGCTTTAGGAAAGGTAGGGGTGTGTAGACCAAGTGTTTACAGTGAAACATATAGGTGAACAGTATTTGGATAAGGGTAAAGAGGTTTGTGTGGCATTTATGGATTTGGAAAAGGCGTATGATAGGGTGGATAGGGGGGCAATGTGGCAGATGTTGCAGGTGTATGGAATAGGAGGTAGGTTACTGAAAGCAGTGAAGAGTTTTTATGAGGATAGTGAGGCTCAGGTTAGAGTGTGTAGGAGGAGGGGACTATTTCCCAGTAAAAGTGGGCCTTAGACAAGGATGTGTGATGTCACCGTGGTTGTTCAATATATTTATAGATGGGGTTGTAAGAGAAGTGAATGCGTGGGTCTTGGCAAGAGGTGTGGGTTAAAAGATAAAGAATCAAATACAAAGTGGGAGTTGTCACAGTTGCTTTTTCCTTTTGGGAAATTATGAAGAGAAGTTGCAGAGGTTGGTGGATGAATTTGGTAGGGTGTGTAAAAGAAGAAAATTGAAAGTGAATATAGAAAAGAGTAAGGTGATGAGGATAACAAAATGATTAGGTGATGAAAGATTGGATATCAGATTGGAGGGAGAGAGTATGGAGGAGGTGAATGTATTCAGATATTTGGGAGTGGACATGTCAGCAGATGGGTCTATGAAGGATGAGGTGAATCATAGAATTGATGAGGGGAAAAGGGTGAGTGGAGCACTTCGGAGTCTGTGGAGACAAAGAACCTTGTCCATGGAAGTAAAGAGGGAATGTATGAGAGTATAGTTATACCAACGCTCTTATATGGGTGTGAAGCATGGGTGATGAATGTTGCAACGAGGAGAAGGCTGGAGGCAGTGGAAATGTCATGTCTGAGGTCAATGTGGTGTGAATATAATGCAGAGAATTCGGGTTTGGAAATTAGGAGGAGGTGCGGGATTACCAAAACGATGGTCCAGAGAGCTGAGGAGGGGTTGTTGAGGTGGTTTGGACATGTAGAAAGAATGGAACGAGACAGAGTGACTTCGAGAGTGTATAAATCTGTAGTGGAGGGAAGGCGGGTAGGGTCGGCCTAGGAAAGGGTGGAGGGGGGGTAAAGGAAGTTTGTGCGAGGGGCTTGGACTTCCAGCAAGCATGTGTGAGCGTATTTGATAGGAGTGAATGGAGGCATATGGTTTTAATACTTGACGTGCTGTTGGAGTGTGAGCAAAGTAACATTTATGAAGGGATTCAGGAAACCGGCAGGCCGGACTTGAGTTCTGGAGATGGGAAGTACAGTGCCGGCACTCTGAAGGAGGAGTGTTAATGTTGCAGTTTTATAACTGTAGTGTAAAGCACCCCTCTGGCAAGACAGTGATGGAGTGAAAGATGATGAAAGTTTTTCTTTTGGCCACCTGCCTTGGTGGGAATCGGCCGATGTGTTAATAAAAATAAATAAAATAATATATATATATATATATATATATATATATATATATATATATATATATATATATATATATATATATATATGCAAAAGATCACGTAAACAGGTGATATCACAATATGCAAAACACCACTATGAAAAACAGAGAATTCCAAGCGCTTTCGTGATTACTTATAGTTCCTTGATAATGTGAGTAATCACGAAAACGCTTGGAATTCCTCTATTTTTTCATAGTGGTTGCTTTGCATATATATATATATATATATATATATATATATATATATATATATATATATATATATATATATATATATATATATATATATATATATATATATATATATATATATATATATATATATATAATAATATATATATATATATATATATATATATATATATATATATATATATATATATATATATATATATATATATATATATATAATGGATGGGGTCCACCTCTGGTGAAAATTTGTGGGACCCATTGCCTCGGAGAAGTGGATAAAAGGCTTCAAGGAAGAATATTTGGATTTCTTCCTGAAGCCATTTGAATATTCCACTTCCACTACCACCCATCTTTTCATTTTATATATACATATATATAAACTTTATTTCTAGACAAAATACCTTAACAAAATACATTGACAAGAATACAATAGGGAGTAAAACAACATAGATAACAACTCAGAGCTACATGTCAAATACTTCGTCCAGCTCCCCGGCATGGCCGCGTGCCCAGAATGCTGCATACATTTCCCATCTGGATCGCAACACTGAGTCTCTGAAAGAGAAAGCTGGTCGCCCTGTGGTCCTTGGTTTCTATGATGAGTACCACCTCTGGAACTGGACTGGGGACCCTTATCCTCAGAGAAGTAAATAAACTTACTTCAGGGAAAACTTGAGATTCTCCCTGGAGCTGTTTGAATATTTTGTTCTCCTACCACTCCCTACATTCTCTATTCTATGTGGACTTTATTTAAAGAAGGATACATTAACAAAAATACAATAGGAAGTAAAACATAAATAACATCTCAGAGCCTTCATCTCAAATACTTCATCCAGCTCTCCAGAATGCTGCAAGCATTTTCCCTCTGGATCGCTACACTAAGTTTCTGAAAGAGGAATCTGACCGCTCTGTGATCCTTGGTTTCTGTGATGAGTTTTTCACCCATCTCTCTGAAGAACTTTAGAGCACACTTGCGTAATGCTCCAGGGGTCTTCTATTCTACTGGGATGAAGTTATAGCAAGGGAGCAGACCTTCATATTTGTGGATCTTCTTGATCTTCCTGAAATTGGCGGCTCCACCCCCTTCAACTTCAGAGTATGGCAAGTAGGTGTTCGCCAACATTGCGGCACATGTGTAGTCCCATGCAATCTGCTTACCATCCTTCCAGGGTAGCATAATGACTCCATCTGGACGCTTTTGACTTCCGTCAAATCTCAGTACTTGGGGTTCCCTTTCATCTGGGCAATGGGCTATGGGAAGACTTCTCTTTATGATGTCGTTGACCTCATGTCTAGCAAACTTCCCTTCTGAGGTATGACACACGAGACCATGTAGTCCGAATTTATTAGCCAACGCCCTGCCACAAATACACCTATGTTGGGGTGAGTATGGGGGCGGTTAGGCGAAGAGCAGCACCAATCTGAATGGCCTGTGGGTCGACTCGAGTACCCAGGTAGGAATTGGGAACAGCTATAAGGAAATCTGAATGTAGTGCCTTCACCGCTAAGAGACGAGCTGTCCATTCCTGAAGCGTTGTTGAGCATTGTGTTGGCATTATTTTCATGAACGGTTTGTCCCAGCGGGAATGCTTGTGCTCTCTGGGAGGAGCTGGTCTGCTTGAGGAGCCTGCAAGGTGTCCCACAGCATGGCTGTTTCAATGAACCTTGGTCTTGAGCTCCTACCGCACCTCTCAAGCATTCAGAGAGGTGCGGTTCACTGGAAGCCATACACCAGAACAGAAATGAAGGTAAAGCTACCTGCATTGCCTTATTCACCCCTATACCTCCCAATCGCAATGGAAGAGTTGCTTGATCCCATTGCTGATCTTCCAGTAACATATTCAGTGCCTTCTTTAAGATAGATCTCAGGAGTGAGTCATATTCGCTGAGTGTTGGGTTGTCGAAAGAGGGTGCACACCTCAAGAAGTAAGTCTTAGCAGAGTAAGACACCTTTGAGGAGATACAGGGCATCATGGGCATCAAGATCACTTATTCTCTCCTCCATTCTCTTCAGGTTATTCCGTTTGTCCTTGAGGACTGTGTGACCCAGCCTGATGACCCAGCGGTGCTCCCAAAAGGATGTTCTTGGGCGGGGCGGTAGTAGAGGCTTCAGGAAGGATTGTTTGCACAGCTGTGATTATTTCCTGGTTGGTTGTGATGATTTCACACTTGAAGGGATTAAGGATGAGTCCTTTGTCTTACCAGTTGCAAGTCCTCTAGCAGCGACTCTTCTGTACCTGCCAGAGTGCCATCATCCAGGTACCAGATACTGAGCTCACTGCGCAGGCTGGAAGTTAGTTCTCTTACTGCCAAGCAGAAGAGAAGTGGAGCGAACACACTCTGATGACGGAATTTCATGTTCGTCAAACAAAAGAATTTGCCGAATTGGCCGAACGTTTTATAAAATTATACTATCCCAAAACATTCTTTTACAGAATGTATTTTTGACCAAAGCAAACCTAGAAACCTTACCTAACCTTTAAACTACCACATTTATTTTTGGCTAAATCCTTCTGTATATATCATAGGATAATTCAAATATATTTCATGTTACTTATATATATTTTTCTCGTTATGCTCAGATCGATTTTCGGTGATATACTACAAGCACACACACACACACACACACACACACACACAGGAGCTAGGAGGAGAGACAAGGACAGAATCAGCAGAGGACAACCAGAGCAGGGCAGAGCAACAAGAGCAAGCACACACAGAACCATCCCCAGAACCCCACAACCAATCACGCTATCAAACACAAACCACAATCCACACTCACAGCCCCCACCCAACACTCCACTATAGAATCCCACAGTACACTGCCAGGTCCCCCACCCTCACAGACCCCCCAAAACACAGTGTTGGAGAGGAAAATGAAGGTATGATAAACCAACGCTGACGGAATAACAAATAAGTGGGAGGAGTGGCACGAAAGAGTCAATGAGGCATCACCGGACATCATAGCCCTCACAGAAACCAAGCTCATAGGTATGATAACAGATGCCATGTTTCCAACAGGATATCAGATCCTAAGGAAACAGAGGGGGTAGAGGAGTGGCACTGTTGATTAAAAACCGATGGGATTTTGATGAGCAGGAGAGAGGAGACAGAGCAGAAGCAAGAGATTACATAGTAGGAAAGCTTCAGTCTGGAGGTCCCAAGGTGGTAATTGCAGTGATGTATAACCCACCACAGAACAGTAGGAGGCCAAGGCAAGAGTATGATGAGAGTAATAGAGCGATGGTTGACACTCTGGCTGAAATGGCCAGAAGGGCTCATGCGAGCAGGGCAAAGCTACTGATTATGGGTGACTTCAACCACAAGGAAATCGATTGGGAGGACTTGGAGCCTCATAGGGGCCAAGAAACGTGGAGGGCTAAGATCATGGAGGTGGTACTGGAAAACTTCATGTACCAACACGTAAGACACACTACCAGAGAAAGAGGAGAGGATGAACCAGAGAGACTGGACCTAGTATTCACCTTGAGTAGTGCAGATATTGAGGACATCCCATATGAAAGACCCCTTGGGGCCAGTGATCATGTGGTTTTAAGCTTCGACTACACAGTAGAGTTACAAGTGGAGGGGGAAGCAGGAAGGGCCAGACGAATGAAGCCAAACTACAAGAAAGGGGACTACGCGGGCATGAAGAACTTCCTGAACGGGGTTCAGTGGGACAGAGAACTGGCAGAGAAGTCAGTAAACGAGATGATGGAATATGTGGCAACAATATGCAAGGAAGCTGAGGAGAGGTTTGTTCCCAAAGGTAACAGGAATAATGAAAAAGCCAGGATGAGCCCGTGGTTCACCCAAAGGTGCAGGGAGGCCAAAACCAAGTGTACTATGAAATGGAAGAAGTATAGAAGGCAAAGGACCCAGAACAATAAGGAGAGCATTCGTAGAGCCAGAAATGAATATGCACAAGTAAGAAGGGAGGCCCAACGACAATATGAAAATGACTTAGCAGAGAAAGCCAAATCTGACCCGAAGCTGTTGTACAGCCACATCAGGAGGAAAACAACAGTCAAGGACCATTTGATCAGGATAAGGAAGGAAGGAGGAGAGATCACAAGAAACGATCACACAAAGTATGTGAGGAACTCAACATGAGATTCAAAGAAGTGTTCACAGAGGAGACAGAAGGGACTCAGAAAGACGGATAAGTGTTGAACACCACCAAGTGTTTGACACAATACATGCAACCGAGGAAGAAGTGAAGAGGCTGCTGAGTGAGCTAGATACCTCAAAGGCGATGGGGCCGGATAACATCTCTCCATGGGTTCTGAGAGAGGGAGAAGAGGCGCTATGTGTACCCCTAACAACAATATTCAACACATCTATCGAAACAGGGAGATTACCTGAGGTATGGAAGACAGCAGATGTAGTCCCAATTTTTAAAAAGGAGACAGACATGAAGCACTAAACTACAGACCAGTGTCACTGACATGTATATATGCAAAGTCATGGAGAAGATTATCAGGAGAAGAGTGGTGGAGCACCTAGAAAGGAATGAGCTTATCAATGACAGCCAACACGGTTTCAAGGACGGGAAATCCTGTGTCACAAACCTACTACAGTTCTATGACAGGGTGACAGCAGTAAGACAAGAGAGAGAGAGGGGTGGGTAGATTGAATTTTCTTGGACTGTAAGAAGGCGTTTGACACAGTTCCACACAAGAGATTAGTGCAAAGCTGGAGGACCAGGCAGGGATAACGGGGAAGGCACTACAATGGATCAGGGAATACTTGTCAGGAAGACAGCAGCGAGTCATGGTACGAGGCGAGGTGTCAGAGTGGGCGCCTGTGACGAGTGGGGATCCACAGGGGTCATTCCTAGGACCGGTGCTGTTTCTGGTATTTGTGAACTGCATGACGGAAGGAATTGCCTCCGAAGTGTCCCTGTTTGCAGATGATGTGAAGTTGATGAGAAGAATTCAACCGGACGAGGACCAGGCAGAACTACAAAGGGATCTAGACAGGCTGCAGGCCTGGTCCAGCAATTGGCTCCTGGAGTTCAACCCCGCCAAGTGCAAAGTCGAAGATTGGGTCGTAAGTTGTGAAGACGGAGTGCAGTCTAGGGAGCCAGAGACTACAAACCTCACTCAAGGAAAAATTATCGGGGTGAGTATAACACCAGGCACATCTCCTGAGGCGCACATCAACCAAATAACTGCTGCAGCATACGGGCGCCTAGCAAACCTAAGAACAGCATTCCGACATCTTAATACGGAATCGTTCAGGACCCTGTACACTGTGTACGTTAGGCCCATATTGGAGTATGCAGCACCAGTTTGGAACCCACACCTAGCCACGCACGTAAGGAAACTAGAGAAAGTGCAAAGGTTTGCAACAAGACTAGTCCCGAGCTAAGGGGCATGCCCTACGAGGAGAGGTTAAGGGAAATTGACCTGACGACACTGGAGGACAGGAGAGATAGGGGAGACATGATAACGACATATAAAATATTGAGAGAAATTGACAAGGTGGACAGAGACAGAATGTTCCAGAGATGGGACACAGCAACAAGGGGACACAGTTGGAAGTTGAAGACTCAGATGAATCACAGGGATGTTAGGAAGTATTTCTTCAGTCACAGAGTGGTCGGGAAGTGGAATAGTTTGGGAAGCGATGTAGTGGAGGCAGGTTCCATTCATAGCTTTAAGAAGAGGTATGATAAAGCTCATGGCGCAGGGAGAGTAACCCATTAGCGGCCAGTGAAGAGGCGGGGCCAGGAGCTATGACTCGACCCCTGCAACCACAACTAGGTGAGTACACGCATGCAGACACACACACACGACCAGTGAAGAGGCGGGGCCAGGAGCTATGACTCGACCCCTGCAACCACAATTAGGTGAGTACATACACACACACCTCCAACTCCTCGAAACGAGAGCATCATCTCATATCCCATCCTCCTACCACACCAAAGACCATAGTCCATTTTCTTGGATCATGAACACCAATAACGAACTTAACACCAATCTCCAGTTCCTCGAATCAAGACGCCCCTTTCCTCACCTTCTGCATTTCCTTGTATTAAGATTCCATGTCACTTTCCGTCTTATTCACAAAATATTGCGTCTCATTCACCAAAAAAAATCATCATGAACACCAAAAATTACATCGTGAACAACAAAAATCCCATCTCACTCACTTAAAGTTTCACAATGAACACCAAAATTTATGCCATTAACACTAAAAATGTAAATGAATGATTCAGAGAACCGACAAGTTGATAAATTAGACACATGCAACACTTGGGTATCTTTATTGAGGAAACTGGTTGAGGGACTGACCACCTCATACTCCTCCTGTTCTTCACGATTCTCCTTGTTTGACTGATGAAGCCACTGTGTCAGACACGTTTCCTCAATAAAGATACCCAAGTGTTGCATATGTGTCTAATTTATCAACACTAAAAATAACAACATGAATATCAAAATTTATTGCATACACAAATTTTCACTTGCCTTATTCGGCAAGAAGAATGTTGCTCTTTAAACCAAAATCGTAAGTTTTACCTTTTCGGCACGACATATATAAACTAATATTTGTTTCTGGTTAGGGAAAGTATGATGTTGTACGAGGCAGCAGTAGACAACGAGGACTACAAGGAAAGTGTTGTGTTGGTGCAGGCGCACGAGATAGCCCACCAGTGGTTCGGCAACCTAGTTACACCTCGATGGTGGAACAACTTGTGGCTAAGCGAAGGCTTTGCTACTTACCTGCAGCTCCTCTCAGTTAGCTATGTTGGTGAACAACAGCACTTGTATCATGCATGTTGCACGTGTGTCTTATTTGGATTTCAGGAGAAGTGATCAAGGTCCCGGGACTGAAACATTTTCGAATTAATATTTCCTAGTGTTTGCTTACCTGGGTAGCTGTGGGAAAGGGTTGGACAGATGAGTAGGTGGTGTTGAATAGGACTTGCTTTTTAAGGGCCAGTAGTGACAAATGGTTTTGAAAACCAACAAGTTTAAGATTAAGACAAAAGCAACATGTGGAAATTTTTATTGAGGAAACGTTTCGCCACACAGTGGCTTCATCAGTCCAATATAAAGCAGGAAGTTGTAAGGAGAGGAGGATTTGAGGTAATCAGTCCTCAGCCTGGAGTCGATGTGTTCATCCACAATCTTGTAGAAAGTACAGCATAGGCCGTAGAAGTGGCTTATATACTGTAGTCAGGTGAGGTGAAGCAGGGGAGGCGGGATCATAGTGGTACTATCCACTAGTCGAAGTAGGTTTTGTCCAAAGGTTGGAAAAGTAACATAAGAACATAAGAAAGGAGGAACACTGCAGCAGGCCAGTTGGCCCATACTAGGCATGTCCTTCACAATCCATCCCACTAACAGAATATTTTCTCAACCTAATTTTCAATGCTACCCAAGAAATAAGCTTTGATAATTCTATTTACTCATGTGCGAGTCCCACTCAAACCAACCCCTCTCACTCATGAATTTATCCAACTTAAATTTGAAACTACCCAAGGTCCTAGCTTCAATAACCCTACTAGGCAGACTGTTCCACTCATCAACTACCCTATTTCCAAACCAATACTTTCCTATATCCCATGATGTTGCAGTGTCTGACAGATGTGACAAATCGTTTTGAAACCGACAAGTTTAAGATTAAGACACAAAAGCAACATGTGGAAATATTTATTGAGGAAACGTTCGCCACACAGTGGCTTCATCAGTCCAATACAAAGCAGGAAGTTGTAAGGAGAGGAGGAGTTTGAGGTAATCAGTCCCTCAGCCTCCAACCTTTGGACGAAGACCTACTTCGACTAGTGGATGGTACCACTATGACCCTGCCTCCTCCTGCTTCGCTTCACTTGACTACAGTATATAGCCATTTTTAGTTTCTATGCTGTATTTTTCTACAAGATTGATAGACTGAACATATCGACTCCAGGCTGAGGGACTGATTAACTCAAACTTCTCCTTACAACTTCCTGCTTTGTATTGACTGATGAAGCCACTGTGTGGTGAAACGTTTCCTCAATAAAGATTTCCATATGTTGCGTTTGTGTCTTAATCTTCAAGGGCCAGTAGGCATGCTACAGTGTTCCTCTCTTGTTATGATGCTCAAGAACATTGTATGAATTTTGATAAATTAGACACATATGCAACACTTGGGTATCTTTATTGAGGAAACGTTTCGCCACACAGTGGCTTCATCAGTCCAATACAAAGTAGAAAGTTGTAAAGAGATGAGGAGTTTAGGTAATCAGTCCCTCGGCCTGGAGTCGATGTGTTCAGTCCATCAATCTTGTAGTAAGTACAGCATATGAATGAATGAATGAATAAGTTCAAATAAGATCCCAATGGGATGAGCGGGGAAGACGGTACAGACGAAGAATAGTGCTGGAGAGGAGTCTTCTTAGTCGTAGAAATAGAGCCAGGGCTTAACCCAGCAGCTAAGGCGATCGTGGGGCAGACTTGATAACACAGCATTGAAAATTAGGTTGAACAAATATTCTGTTAGTGGGATGGAATGAAGGACCTGCCTAGTATGGGCCAACAGGCCTGCTGCAGTGTTCCTCCTTTCTTATGTTCTTATAGAATGAATGAATGAATAAGTTCAGGTAAGATCCCAATGGGATGAGCGGGAAGACGGTACAGACGAAGAATAGTGCTGGAATAGTGCTTAGTCGTAGAAATAGAGCCAGGCTTCACCCAGCAGCTAAGGCGATCGTGGGACAGACTTGATACAGGAATAGCAGGCCTCCTGTTGGTGAGACTCCAGTGGGGTGAACGGGGAGGACGGGACAGTCAAAGATTAGCGTTAAAGAGGAGTGTAGAAATTGAGCCAGGGCATAACCCAGCAGCTAAGTCGAAAGTGGGTCAGAGGGACGAACAGCTCAAGCTACCTGTCATAGAATCCAAAGATTATTTGAAAATAGGGTTAGGAGCAGGATCATAAGGAGTAGAAAAGATTGTGTTGGTTTGTGGGTCTGCGAATGTCTTCGTCAAGGAGAGAGGTCCAGTAGTCATGTCGGGTCTCAAGTTTGTCTATCTGTCTGTCACTGAGCGACTTCCAGTACAGATTCAGCGCTGGGATGTCTAACTGGACATGTAGAGACTCGCTTGTGGCGAAGTCCTCCCATCTGACATCAAGCACCCAGCGCAGAGCCTTGTTCTGGACACGCTGCAGTTTAAGTAAGTTTGTTTTGGCTGCAAGAGAGAGGGCTAGAGGAGAGTGTTATCAGCGGACGTATTAGGATTTGTAGAGGTGTAGTTTGGTGCGTTGTCCAACCTATGGACGAAGACCTACCACTATGACCCGCCTCCTCCTGCTTCGCCTCACCTGTCTACAGTATATAAGCAACTTCTATTTGCCATATGCTGTACTTACTACAAGATTGATGGACTGAACACATCGACTCCAGGCCGAGGGACTGATTACCTCAAACTCCTCCTCTCTTTACAACTTTCTACTTTGTATTGACTGATGAAGCCACTGTGTGGCGAAACGTTTCCTCAATAAAGATACCCAAGTGTTGCATATGTGTCTAATTTATCAACTTGTCGGTTCTCTGAACCATTCATCTGTATGAATCTTGCATGGTGGGGAAGAATCTTGCATGGTGGGGAAGAATTATGCATGGTGGGAAAACTCCTTCCTAACTTGCATGGTGCATGGCAATGTAGCTAATTGGAAATAAATGGTATAAAATACCGACACAATGGAAAAATAAACACATAAGCAGTATAATGTGATCCTTTATTGACAACGATTCGCCCAGCAGTGGGCTTTATCGAGTCACAGACAGTCTACCTTCGTGACTGCACCAAGAAATGGTTTTACCAAGATCTACTCCTCCTCAAATTGCCAACATCAAACCTCCTTTCTCCGCAACAGCACGTACTTACCTTGAAGAGGTGCAGATGACCTGAACAACGCTACAAAGGAAGTTTTCTCAAAGCCAGGACACTAGGCACGACACGGGTAACATGAACAATCCAGGACACTAGGCACGACACCCCGGGTAACATGAACAGACGCACCGCCGAAATTATTCGCAGCAGAGTTCCCACAGCTAATGTTCCAGAAAATCAGACTCCCCAGGAAACTCCAAACTCTCTGCGATAATAGTCAGTGGAAAATTTTAGGAAGACCTGAAATTATTCAAAATCTTTCATCTCGTCCACTGACAGCCACAGAAAGTGAAGCCCTCAGCTTAGGCCTCAAATTTGCAACAGGAATTACGAAACCAAAACAAGACCTCAATTTTATTGCAAAAACTACAGACACAATGACCCGATTTCCAAAAAGGCTATCTTCAAGGCATCATCTCAGCGCCATCTCAACACAAAAGCCCTCAGTCATACCTCGACGTTACATCATTGCACTTAAAGCTTTGCAGAAGACACGACCATCGGTTACCACCGCTGATAAGGAAGTGGTGTCGTAATCTTGAACACTGACGATTACAGGAACAAAATGCTTAATCTACTTAATGACCCAGATACCTACAAACCTCTCACAACTAACCAGGGACAACCTCACCAAAACATTTCTTCACAAGACTCGCCGCACGGGAGAGAATCAGAACAAGGGAAGAAACTTCACACACCATTCCCAGCAACCCCAGACCTGCCAGAATGTACGGTCTGCCAAAAAACGCACAAACCAGGCATCCCATTGAGGCCCATATCCTGGGGAATAGGCAGTGCCCCCACCAACCCCAGGCATTCCCCAAATACCTCTCCAAACTTTTGGGCACTATCAGTCCAGCACATCTCAAACACTCTGGTGCCCTTTTCAATCGCATTCGCAACATCAACATCAGGAACAAGAAACTCCCAGCCTTGATGTAACATCCCTATTCACCAAAGTACCTACTACACAAGCTATTGATCTCTTGCGCAGGAAAATTGACGACCCACTTGATCTTCCTCTTCCAGCCAGCGATTTCATCGACCTTGTTGAACTATGTGTGGACTTTACATTTTTTTTCTTTCGAAAATCAAATTTTTCAGCAAATTTTTGAACTACCCATGGATCGCCATTAGTGCCGTCCTGCGAACCTATATGGAAAACATCTGGAAGCCGAGCTTTTTTCCACTATTATTCCCTTTTGTCACCTGGCTCCGTTATGTTGACGACATTCTCATCATAACTCCGACGCTTCCGTTCAAGCTCTCCAACACAAGTCAACCAGGTGAGCCATCAATCCGTTCACACTAGAAGAAGTTTTACAACTCCTTCCATTCCTTGTGTTCTTCTTGCAAAGTGACCATGAACTTCGTTTTAAAGTTATCGAAAACCTACCAACCAACACGATCTTCTCCACTTTCTCTCACCACGACACCAAGACTAAACGTGGTGTAATTATAGGCTTTTTCCTGCGCGCACTCGGAATCAACGTGGTTCTTGAGGAAGAATGCCCTTATTGAGCAAGTTTTTCCCAAACTTTACTATCCTTGTCACTTATTAGAGACTGCAGACGACGGGCATTAAACATCTTCAACACACCCAAAAAGACACTGCCGAGAAGAGATACATAGTCCCCCCCACCAACCCATTGCCAAACACGTTTCCAACATTTTTTTCCCAAAACCTCATTCCGATCTACCTCCACATCCACCACCATCAAGGACATTACCAGTAACAGACAGGACAAGCTTCAATCCACTGCAGGGTATACACTATTCCTTGTAAATGACTGCAGCAAATTATACGTAGGCGAAACATCCAGAACCTCCAAACACGTATTTCAGAACACCAGTACGCAGGCAGATCTGACGACTCAAGAAATGCCTGTGTTCAACACCGAAATTTACACAACCATTTAATCAACTACAGAAACGCAAGACTCATCGCCAGAGAAGACAACACTCAATACCGAAGAATCCTAGAATCATCACTTATCTGTATATCCAACAACTTCAACCAGAACAACGCCTTCTACAACATAGCTGAACCTATTGCAAGAAACTTTTCAACGCTATCCCACATAGAACTCAAGAATGGAACACTGCAGGTCCTTTAAGTCACACAAGGTTTTAAAAATACACATTTTGAAGACTGTCACATGCAGCTTTCTCCACCTGACTAAATCTTATAAATACTCGTGTTTTTTCCAGGTAGATTGTCGTGACTCGATAAAGCCCACTGCGTTGCCGAAACGTTGTCAATAAAGATCACATTATATGCTTAATTTTTTTTTCCCAAAGTAGCTAATTAAGTGATGTGGAAAAAAACTTTTTCAAATTCAGGACATTTATTAAAAAAAAAAGTTTCGCCCCGAGGGCTTCTTCAGTCCTAATACAGAGATAAATTAGTTCCACTATTTACCCCCGTGACACTCCCCCGACTACCCTCTATATATATTTTTTTTTAGTTTTTGTTAGGGTCAAACCCCCGGGGACTCTCCTTTTTTAAATGTCCTTAACGTACTTAAGTGCCTTTTTCCCCCTTGTCGGGATCACCAGACCATTTCTCCAATTTTGTAATGCAGTACCTGTGATGTGCATTTTTGCAAAATTTTATAATATATCTTTATTTATATAAGTACGACAAAGCATACAGGCCTAGCTACAGCTTTTTTGAAGGCTAGAAGAATGGTAAAAGTTATAATAATAATAATAATAATATCTTTATTTCTAAATTACAAGGTATACAGCCTAGCTGACATCAATGACATGCTACTATGGAAAAAATTTTAAAAAAACCGACACAATGGAAAAATAAAAAACATAACAGTATTAGATGAATGGTTCAGAGAACCGACAAGTTTAAAACACATATGCAAACTTGGGGGAACTTTATTGAGGAAACGTTTACCAGTGGTTCATCATCCATACGGGGGGAAGGGGGAGGTTTGAGGTTCGTCCCCGGGGGGACCACTTTTGGGAAAACAGGGGCGTAGAGGTCTTATACTGAGTCAGGTGAGGTGAAGCGGGAGGGTAATTACCACCCACTAGTCAAAGGGTCTTCTCCTGGGGTTGGAAAAGTGTTGAAGAATTCGTTTTTAAAGACCCCAAGATGTTGCTTTAAACCTTTGGAGAAGCCCTACTTCGACTAGTGGATGGTACCATATGCCCCCCCTCTGCCTTCACCTCATTTGACTAAGCAATGCCACCTCTAGGGCCCCTAGCGCTTCCTACAAGATTGATGGACTGAACAACGATTTCAGGCCGGGGGACTGTTTACCTAAAATCCCCCTCCCCTTTCCCCCCTTTTATTTTGTATTGGCTGATGAAAACTTTTGGGCGAAACGTTTCCCCCAATAAAGCTTCCCCAAGGGGTTGCATATTTTAAATTTTAAAACATAAGCAGTATAATGTGACCCTTTTTGGAAAGCGCCCACGCGGGGGGCTTTATCGAGTCACAAACAGATTTACCTGGGAAAAATAATGAGATTTATGGGTTTCCGGGTGGAAATGCCATTGACTTTTAAAAGGGGGGGGATAGTTTAAAACCTTGGGTAGCTTTAAAAGAGATTGGGCAAGTATATGGGAGACCCCCTGCAGTTTTCCCTTTGGGTCTCAGGTCTGCCTGCGTACTGGTGTTCTGAAATAGGGTTTTTGGGGGCCTGGATGTTTCCCCGACGTATAATTTGCTGCAGTCATTACAAGGATTTTTATACCCCTGTAGAGGATTGAAGCTTGTTCTGTTTATTTTTGGGAATGCCCTTATGGTGGGGGATGGGAGGTAGATATGGAAAAATTTTGGGAAAAAAATGTTGAAACGTGTTGGACTATATATTTTTCCCGGCAGTGTCTTTTTGGGTATGTTGAAGATGTTTTCCCGTCGCGCAGTCTCTAATAAAGTGACGAGGATAGTAAAATTTTGAAAAACTTCCATTAAGGGGCTCTTCCCCAAAGGAACTCACTGCTAGATTTTGAGTAGCAGGAAAAAACCCTTTAAATTTCAACACGTTTAGTTTTGGTGTGGGGGGAGTAGAAGTGGAGAAGATCGTGTTGGTTGGTAGGTTTTTGATGCTTTAAAACGAAGTTCATGGTCAGCTTTTCGAGAAGAACATCAAGGGAAAGGAAGGGGGGTTTTTGACTTTTCTAGTGTGAACTGGATTGATGGTTCGACCTGGTTGAGGGGAAGCGAACGTTGAAGGTCTGGGGGTTTGATGAGAAGTCGTCAAAATAAGGAGCCGGTGCAGAAGAGGGAAAAATGGGAAAATCGCTCGGCTTCCCGATGTTCTATGTATAGGGTTTTCCAGGACGGCACAAAAGGCGAACCCCGGGGGTAAAAGTCTGAAATAAAATTTCACCAGTTCGCAGTCAGATCGGGCGATTTAAGGGAAAGCAGAATATCGCAGAACCCCAATTCATTTATCTGTATATCCCAACTTTAACCAAAACAAATGCTTCTAAACATAGCTAACCCCTTTTCAAAAATTCTTCACTTACACATAATACTAGTCCAACAGCCCCCGGGGGTCCTCATCGTCCAACCACCCATCCACCGACTCCCTCCCATAAAAACCACACCTTTCACCCCGGGAGATCTGTTTGTGACTGATAAAACCACTGTGTGGGGAAAGTTGTCAATAAATGTCACATTATACTCTTTTGATTTTTTAATTGTGGTATTTTTATACCATTTATTTCCAGATTCCCATACTAATTAATAATCTTGAGGTTAATGATGAGCTTGGAAAAAAGTCACAAATCACTCATTTTCAATATACTGGAATTTTAATAACTACAATCAAGTCTCTGTCCCTGACTTTCACTTGGCTGATTTCGTAAGACGAGAAATTACCTGGGTGGGTTGAAATGGACTGACCTGACTATGGGTCAGGTAGGTGGGGATTGCCGACATGACATTTATATTCAATGCAAAAAAAAGTTTGAATGTGAGCCACAACACTTATAACTAATAGGATTTTTTTGACAACACTACTACTACATGTTTAAACACAAGCCAAACCTGACCATTACTTCCACACCTTTAAAAAAGATCTCCAAAAAACCCTCAAATTACCACTTCTTCTTCCAAAATCTGGTTTCCCCTGTTTTTCTTTCTCATGTCTTGTAATCAACTGATTGTGTTTACTAATGGATACTTAGATGTTGCACAAGTGTCTTATAATTTGTCGGTATTATGAACCTTTTATTTTATTATGACTGGCCTGTTGAGGGATGGGGAACGGATTAGCGATTTGGGAAGTCGATAATCACATCTGTTGGAAGCAAAGCTTGTTCCTTTTGTAAGTCATCCGGAGGAAGGTGAGAACCTTTTGTATCGAATTCAGAGGGAAGTTGCTCTCGTGATTACGCCAATAAAGTATTTACACGTAATACGTTTTGGAAATTAACAATATCCCTATTATTTTGTTTTCGATTAGTTTAAAAAAACCACAGATCCTATGCATAGTATCCTCTATTTACTTTGTAATTTTTTGGGGAAGATTTTAGAAGTGGAATTTATACAAGAATTGTAAAAAAACCTATTTCTAAGTTTAAATTTTTTTTTATTTGGTTTTATTGAAGACCTGGGACTAACAGGAAAGCATTGCTCTCACCTTTTAGGGATCATCAAACAAGACACTGGAGCACCAAGCTGG
>WNWK01022321.1:0-32738 GCA_009830355.1 Cherax destructor
TTTTTCACTAAAGTGGCGGATGTTTGACTGTGGTAATCTGTAGATGTTTATCACTGTGAGGGGTTTTTGCAGGTCTTTTGATTTAAATTTAGCTATAATATATTCTCCAAAGTAGCGAAAATGTTTGATTTTGGCCGATGTTCAAGAGTAAACAAATCACGCCACGTGTCCAATACACATCAACTGGTGAGTCTAACATTCTTGCACAAGTGCGCTGATATTATTTATACCATTTTCACAATGATGCAGTAGTATACATAACAGAAAATCTTCTATTTTTTGTGAGAATAAAAATTCAAAATGGAATGCAAAATGTAAGAGGGGGCTGGAGACATGACTAATGAACAAATAAAATGTAGGTATATAGGTTGGCTCGTTTCTTAAAAAGGCTTATTTTCTTAAGGTTCTTTTGAACCCTTAGCACAACTTAAGACACTTAAATTGGAGGAATATAGCAAATAATGTTTTAGCAGAGATAACCCCATAAGGCAGGTCAGATGAAAATTCACATACACATGAGCTATTAAATCTCTGCAACAAATTCACGTTAAACCAGCAAATAATTCTTAAACAAATGGGATCCCAGAGAGTAGTACGAAGAGACAGAAGAACCAAGGAAAAGTGGTCTGGGAAGGAAGAATGAACAGCAGAGCTTAGAAAAATGGAACAAGAATGGGAAACTAGGCTAGATGAGTTTAAAAATAAAATGGAGGTGGGGATGGCTACAAAGAGCAAGTAGTTGCAGCTACAAGCCAAAGATGCAATAGTAGGGTATGGAACCTAGAAGACAAGCTGAAAATGCTAAACTGGGATATAGAGCCAAAGAGCAGGATGGACATGGCATCAGGATCAAGAACAGCAGCAACCAGAGAGAGGACTGAAGGAAGGGAAGGAGATAAGCCATACGCAGAGGCCCTATCAGACCACTGGGGGGCCCGGGAAAAGTCAAGGAGTGAAAGTGGCATGCCACTGGGTACAGGGACAGTAGGCAGAGAGGGGACTGAAGGAAGGGAAGGAGACAGGTCCCCTGCAGAAGTGTTAAAAAGCCATTGAGAGGTCCAGGAAATGCTAAAGAAAGCAACAATGGAGATTCTTAAATCGTATCAGGCTGGAATATTGATGCACACTAACTGCACCTTTCAAGGCATGTGAAATTGCTGACCTACAAAATGTGTAGATAATCTTCACGGCACGCATAACTGCGATAAACCACCTCAATTACTGGGAACGCTTGAAGTTCCTAAACCTGTACTCTCTAGAATGCAGGCGGGAGAGATACATTATTATATACACATGGAAAATTCTCGAGGGATTAGTACCAAACTTGCACATGAGAGTCACTCCCTACGAAAGCAAAAGACTCGGCAGGTGATGTAACATCCCCCCAATGAAAAGCAGGGGTGCCACTAGCACGTTGAGAGACAACACAATAAGTGTCAGGGGCCCAACACTATTCAGCTGCCTCCTATCATACATCAGGGGGATTACCAACAAACCCCTGGCTGTCTTCAAGCAGGCACTGGACAGGTACCTAAAGTCAGTACCTGACCAGGCAGGCTGTGGTTTGTACGTTGGACTGCGTGCGGCCAGCAGTAACAGCCTGGTTGATCAGGCTCTGATCCAACATGAGGCCTGGTCACAGACCGGGCCGCAGGGGGATTGACTCCTGGAACTCTCTCCAGGTATATACGAAGGGAAATGCAATGGGAGGATGACAGGGAGAAGTCGATCTTTGTTCATGGACTTCAGAAGGCCTTAGGGACAACATATGAAGAAAGACGACAGCGAGAGGAAAAAGAGATTGAAAATATCGCGAAAAAGATGGGAGAGGAAGGCATGATCCAGCTGACAAATTTTCAGAGAATAGGGAGATACTCAAGGGAAAGAAACCTTCGATTCATATTGATATTCATGTCAGAAATGGTGCAAAACAGGATCCTGCAGCAGAAAACCTGACAAAAGGATTCGTCAAATTACCAGCTGGTGTACCTCGACCATGACAGAACAGGAGAATGACAGAAACTGAGAATGAGGATACAAAGATGCAAGGGGCAGGAAAGAGAGTCAAGGACAGAGATGGGCAGGGAAACCTGGACTCAGGAGGACCAGCAAACACAACCCCCCTTTGAACCATCCACAGAACACCCTCAATCCCGACAACCCCACCGCAACCAAATGAAGTGAAAACCCACACTCAGCACTCATAGTCTCCACCCCTCTCATCACAAACTACACTTTCACAGAAGCCTCCCATAGTATCCTGCCAGATCTAACAAACCTCCGCCAGCCCCCACAAACCTCCCAGAACACAGTACTGAAAAAGATGAAGGTATGGCACACCAATGCAGACAGAATAACGAATAAGTTGAGGAGTGGTACAAAAGAATTATGGAGGCATGCGTCCCCAGACATCATAGCACTCACAGAAACAAAGCTCACAGGGATATCAGCTCCTAAGGAAAGATAACCAATACCAAACTCATTGGTGCTACATTGTTTTTGATAATTGTATCTCATTAGTTTATATCTAATTTTTTATTTCATACTAGCTTAATACATACTCAATACCAAGACCACTATGTTTATTTGTTACTATACTCTATTTGACCAATGTGCATTAGTTATATACTTACCAAAACACCCCCTTACAACAGATATCAGTACTATAACTCACCACACTATACATGATATAACAAAATCACTATTTAACCTAAATGATGAATGATCACGTCGACCCTGATCTAAACCTATTTAATCGAACACCCATTCAAAATTTACTGGAAAATAACTGCCTCTACTACACAGCATCACAAGCCCACACTGTCCTAAACACTACTAAAAGTATAACAGTTCTTAACTACAATGTCCGATCCTTAAGCAAACACTATGATGACCTCCTTGCCCTCCTTGGTTCCCTAAAAACAACCTTCACATGTATTGTCCTTACTGAAACCTGGCTTAAGCAGGATACAATAGATATCTACTTGCTGCCAGGATACACAGCAATACACAACTGCAGACCACATCAAGCGGGGGGAGGTATTGCAATCTATTACTCTAATGAAATATCCTGCTGTGACACCATTTGCTATAATGATGAATATGGAGAATATATTTTTGCTAAATTTACTGCACAAAACCTTAAGACTCCCATAACCATCGGGGCCATTTACCGGATGCCTCATACAAACATCCCAAGTTTTAGCGATCAACTAAAAACGCAAATAACAAACAACCAATTGAACAAACACCACCTTATCTTAGCTGGAGACTTCAACATCAACCTTGGCCTACCAGATGACCAGCCAGTAACCGATTTCATCAACAATATGAACAACACACTTCTCATACCAACAATAACCAAACCAACTAGGCTTACTGATACGAGTGCAACCATAATCGACCATATATGGACCAATATCCTAGCCCCCCTTAAATCGGGGATAATAACAGACAGCACCACAGACCACTACCCCACCTTCCTCTTAACAAACATTAGTAAACCGCCCCTAGAATACACCAAAGTTTCATTCCGACTCCATGACCAAGCTTCAATAAATAACTTCACAACAGAGCTAGACACAGTTGACTGGGCTATAGAATTCCCAAATGCCAAGGGTATCGATGAGTGGACAGACACCTTTCTTAATAAATTACATAGACTATACAACAAACATTGTCCTATAAAAATGAAACAGATTACGAATAAACGGTTAGGCTGCCCATGGCTAACTAACAACTTACTAAAATCCATTAACAAGAAACATCAATATGAGAAGCAATATAGACGGGGATTCATACATAAGGAGTTTGTTAAACACTATTCATCAGTTCTCACCAAACTAATAAAAAGCCAAACAATTGTACTACTCCAGCAGATTCACTGAAACAAGAGGAGATATAAAAAGACCTGGAAAACACTCTCACAGATTATGGGCACCCACAAACTGAAAAAAATAGGATATTGTCCTAACTAAACCAAACGAAACACCACTACAGCCTATTGATACAGTAAACAAGATAAATGACTTCTTCTCAACTATAGGATCAAATCTTGCCAGTAAAATTCCAGATACCAATGCCCGAGCAAGTGATTACCTAGATGGGAATTTCCCATCCTCCTTATATCTTGCACCTACAGAACCCACTGAAGTCTCCATGATAATCAAGTCACTTAAAAATAAATCAGGACATCTGTCTCAAGTTCCACCCTTAATATACAAACGAGCTGCTCATGTCCTTTCATATCCTATTTCTTTACTCTTTAACAAATCATTAGAATCTAGCACCTTCCCAACACTACTCAAAACAGCAAGGGTTACACCAATACACAAAGGTGGTGACCCTACAGACGTAAATAACTATAGGCCTATATCAAATCTACCATTGCTATCCAAAATATTCGAGAAACTTGTGCACAAGAGATTATACTCGTTTATAACTACACAAAGCATACTCAACCCCTGCCAATTTGGCTTCAGGAAAAATAAAAGCACTAACGATGCAATAGTAAAAATGATAGACCTGCTTTACACAGCACTTGAAAATAAGGAATATCCACTAGGACTTTTTATTGACTTAAGGAAAGCTTTTGACACAGTAAACCACGGCATCTTACTCCACAAACTTGACCACTATGGAATAAGAGGTCATGCACTAGCATACCTCAAATCCTACCTCACTAATAGGTACCAGTATGTCACTATTAAAGACACATCCTCCACGACACTACCACTAGACACCGGCGTACCGCAGGGAAGTGTCCTTGGTCCCCTGCTCTTCCTCTTATACATCAATGATCTTCCCAATGTATCACAACACTTGAAACCAATACTCTTTGCTGACGATACAACTTATGTCATCTCCACACAAACCTTGCCACGCTTAATACCATTGTTAACGACGAATTAATAAAAATATCAACATGGATGACTGCCAATAAACTTACACTCAACACTGATAAGACCTTCTATATTATGTTTGGCAACAGAACAGATGATCCACAATTAAACATTAAGATCAACTCTACACCTATTGCTAGACATAACGAGGGCAAGTTCCTGGGCCTTCACCTTGACAGCAGCCTGAAATTCAGCACCCATATCCAACACATAACAAAGAAAGTGTCCAAAACTGTGGGGATCCTCTCTAAGATACGGTATTATGTACCACAATCAGCTTTACTCACACTATACTACTCACTCATCTATCCCTACCTCACATATGCCATTTGTGCATGGGGATCAACAGCAATTACCCACCTAAAGCCAATAATAACCCAACAAAAAGCCGCAGTAAGAATTATCACACAATCCAACGCTAGGCAGCACACCCCCACTCTTCAAAGACCTAAACCTACTCACTGTCCAGAACATCCATACTTACTACTCTGCTATCTACATTTATAGAACCATTAATTCCAACTTTAACCCTGAGCTAAAACACTTTCTTGACAGTTGTGACAGGACCCATAGACATAATACCAGACATAAACATCTCTTTGACATTCCCGTGTCCGACTAAATCTATACAAAAATTCAATGCGCATAAAAGGGCCTAAAATCTGGAACTCCCTGCCTGAAAACTCTAGAACTGCAGACACAACCTCCATTTTCAAAAGCACCGTTAAAAACATCTTATCTCACTTACGCACCCAACCGGTAGTTTACCATACGAAAACTACTTTATCTTGCACATATCCACAGCAAAATACACTTATTGATATCTGTGATTCTCCTTAATTTGCACATTACTAACCACAGCAAAATACACTTATTGATATCTGTGATTCCCCTTAATTTGCACAGTTCTAACCAAAATTCTAATACAACTATTGCTCCATAATACTTAAGCTAGTCATAAGTTTGCCTAAGATACTCCAATATAGAAACTATATTATGCCAATATATCACCTTTATCATTAATATATAAACTAATTGCTAACTTTTTATACTAATTGTTAAATTCTCAATGTTTAAATTCCAGTACCTAAATTTTGTAAACCTAACCTTACAATCTGTATATCCATTGTATAGCTATTGAGTAAGACCTATCATAAGACTGCCTGAAAAGCCTAGGCATACCTAGGCATATTATTGGCCATCTTGTAATATCAACTTTAATGTATAACTATAAGTACCCCCCACCGTGTATTACATGAAATAAAGAATTTGAATTTGAATTTGAATTTGAATAGAGATAACAGAGGGGGGGGGGAGTTGTTGTACTGCTCATCAAAATTCAGTGAAGCTTTGAATGGACAGAAGGGAAGCAAGGGACTACATAGTAAGAACACTTCAAACTGGAGGTCCCAAGGTAGTGATTGCAGTGATGTACAAATTGCCACAGAATAGCAGGAGGCCAAGACAAGAGTATGATGAGAGCAACAGAGCAATGGTGGACACACTAGCTGAGGTGGTCAGAAGGGCTCATATGGGCAGAACAAAGTTACTAGTTGTGGGTAATTGTAATCACAAGAAGATTGACTGGGAAAGCCTGGAGCCACATGGGGGACAAGAAACATGGAGGAAAAAGATGATGGAGGTAGTACTGGAAAAACCTCATGTACCAACAAGGCTGGACCTTGTATTCATCTAGAGTAATAATAATAATAATAATAATAATAATAATATAATAATATTTTTATTTCGTTGTAAGTTACAAGTATACATAGATATTGGTAGTTACAATTATAAAACTGTAATGCAAGGAGAGCCACTGGCATGCCATGGCATTAGGGGCAGCTTATTCTAAAGACTTATTCACTAAGTACTTAATACTAGAGAAATTGATTGAGTTTATTCTAGTTATATATTATTTCAAATTACAATATGATTATACATACTATTAAGAAGACAATACTAGAGAAATTGGTTGAGTTTATTCTAGTTGTATATTTTATTTCAAGTTACAATATGTTGATGATATACTAGTAAAATAACAATACTAGAGAAATTTATTGAGTTTCTTCTAGTTATATATTTTATTTCAAATTAACAAAATGATGATACTATACTAATTAAAATGACAATATGATGATATGAAATTGCAACAAGTGTTAAGGAGGATGACAATACAAAAGTGAGATTATCTTAAGTAAAATAACATTGGGTTTGAAAGTTTGTTACTGTATGAGTATTTAGTATAGGGTGAGTAGGTGATTTTTGAGAAGAGTCCAACAGACTACCTCACAAACACCTACCCTAATACGCTATTCCTAGCTCCTACCAACCCAATTGAAGTCTCGCTCATAATCAACACCCTTAAAAACAAGGCAGGAGACATAAACAGCTTACCAACTTTTATGTACAAAAAAGCTTCACAGGTACTGTCACCAATTATAGCAACACTATTCAACAAATCCATTGAAGCCTCTACCTTTCCATCAATTCTCAAAATAGTTAGGGTCACCCCGATCCACAAAGGAGGTGATCAAACAGACCTGAATAATTATAGACCAATTTCTAATTTACCATTGCTTTCTAAAATCTTCGAAAAATTAATTCATAGACAAATCTATTCCTACCTCATCTCACACAATGTACTCAACCCCTGTCAATTTGGATTCAGGACAAACAAGAGCACAAACGATGCTATTATGCACATGTTGGAGTTAATATATACCGCACTTGAGAAGAAAGAAGTCCCACTGGGAATCTTCATTGATTTACGCAAAGCTTTTGATACAGTCGACCATGATTTACTGCTCACAAAATTAGCACATTATGGTATAAGGGGGCACCCATTCAACTACCTAAAGTCATACCTAACCAACAGAAGCCAATACGTGTACACAAATGGAGCAAACTCTTCCAAACAATAAATTACAGTTGGAGTCCCTCAAGGAAGTGTCCTGGGGCCACTCCTATTCCTCATTTACATAAATGACCTACCGAATGCATCACAACTACTCAAACCCATTTTATTTGCAGATGACACAACATATGTCTTCTCTCACCCAAATCCAGTTATACTGGCCAACACTGTTAATGCCGAATTACAGAAAATATCAACATGGATGACGACTAACAAGCTTACTCTCAATACTGACAAGACCTACTTCATACAGTTTGGAAGCAATCCACAAATGTTCCACTTAACATAACGCTCAATGGCACACCCATCACAAGACTCACAGAGGGAAAATTCCTAGGAATCCACCTTGACAGTAGCCTTAAATTCCAAACACACATACAACAAATTTCCAAGAAAATCTCGAAGACAGTAGGCATATTATCAAAGATACACTATTATGTACCACAATCAGCTCTCCTTGCACTATATCATTCATTTATCTACCCGTATCTCACCTACGGAATCTGTGCATGGGGATCAACAACATTAAATCACCTTAGACCACTCATAACACAACAAAAGGCCGCAGTCAGAATGATAACAAATTCCCACTCTAGACAGCATACTCCACCAATATTCAAAAGTCTAAAACTACTCACCGTAAAGAACATTCATACTTACTCTTGTGCCTACTACATATACAGTGGTACCTCGACTTACGATATTTTTTCATTCCAGAATGCTGTTCAAGTGCCATTACCAAACGAATTTATCTCCTTAAGAAATGTTGTAAAATAGACTAGTCCTTTTAGACCCCCAAAATTACACTTACAAAAGCATTTAAAAAAATAAACTTACATAAAAGGGTGAGTTTGGGGACCATCGTAAGTCGAGGTACCACTGTATAAAACTTTACACTCTAATATAAACCCTCCGCTCAAAATTCTCCTCACCAACTTTAATAGGACCCATGACCACAACACAAGACACAGATCACTTTTTGATATACCCCGTGTTCATATCAACCTATGTAAAAATTCTATGCACATAAAGGGCCCCAGAATCTGGAATTCATTACCAGTAAATGTTAAGATAATCTTGTCTGAAAATCAATTTAAGACTCAACTCAAAAACCACCTACTCACCCAAAACTAAATGATCATACTATAAACTACTTTGAAAAATGCTCATTATTACTTTCCTATATGATAATCTCAATTTTTAATAATATGTTACTATTATGTTACCCCCTACTCAATCAAAGCTAAATACTCATATTATAAGTTAATGTCAAAAATGCTCAATGTTATTTTCCTTAAGATAATCTCAATTCAATATTACCATTCGAGAATCTAAACACCTGTAACAATCTAATATCATCATATAATAATTTAAGCAGTACAATTTCATCATATTGTAATTTTGAAAACAATTTTTAACTAGAATAAACTCAATAAATTTCTCTAATATTAAGTACATAGTCTTTAAGTTACTAGATTAAGCTGCCCCTAATGCCATGGCATGTCAGTGGCTCTCCTTGCACTCAATTTACATTGTAATCACCAATACCTATGTAATCTGCAATCTGCAAGGAAATAAAATTTACTTTACTACTATTTTTTTTTTTTTTTTAACACATCGGCCGATTCCCACCAAGGCAGGGTGGCCCGAAAAAGAAAAACTTTCATCATCATTCACTCCATCACTGTCTTGCCAGAAGGGTGCTTTACACTACAGTTATAAAACTGCAACATTTACACCCCTCCTTCAGAGTGCCGGCACTGTACTTCCCATCTCCAGAACTCAAGTCCGGCCTGCCGGTTTCCCTGAATCCCTTCATAAATGTTACTTTGCTCACACTCCAACAGCACGTCAAGTATTAAAAACCATATGCCTCCATTCACTCCTATCAAATACGCTCACACATGCTTGCTGGAAATCCAAGCCCTCGCACACAAAACTTCCTTTACCCCCTCCCTCCAACCTTTCCTAGGCCGACCCCTACCCCGCCTTCCCTCCACTACAGATTTATACACTCTCGAAGTCACTCTGTCTCGTTCCATTCTCTCTCATGTCCAAACCACCTCAACAACCCCTCCTCAGCTCTCTGGACAATCGTTTTGGTAATCCCGCACCTCCTCCTAATTTCCAAACTCCGAATTCTCTGCATTATATTCACACCACACATTGACCTCAGACATGACATCTCCACTGCCTCCAGCCTTCTCCTCGTGCAACATTCATCACCCATGCTTCACACCCATATAAGAGCGTTGGTGTAACTATACTCTCATACATTCCCTCTTTACTTCCATGGACAAGGTTCTTTGTCTCCACAGACTCCGAAGTGCTCCACTCACCCTTTTCCCCTCATCAATTCTATGATTCACCTCATCCTTCATAGACCCATCCGCCGACATGTCCACTCCCAAATATCTGAATACATTCACCTCCTCCATACTCTCTCCTCCAATCTGATATCCAATCTTTCGTCACCTATTCTTTTGTTATCCTCATCACCTTACTCTTTCCTATATTCACTTTCAATTTTCTTCTTTTACACACCCTACCAAATTCATCCACCAACCTCTGCAGCTTCTCTTCAGAATCTCCCAAAAGCACAGTGTCATCAGCAAAAAGCAACTGTGACAACTCCCACTTTGTATTTGCTTCTTTATCTTTTAGCCCAACACCTCTTGCCAAGACCTCGCATTCACTTCTCTTACAACCCCATCTATAAATATATTGAACAACCACGGTGACATCACACATCCTTGTCTAAGGCCCACTTTTACTGGGAAATAGTCCCCTTCCCTCCTACACACTCTAACCTGAGCCTCACTATCCTCATAAAAACTCTTCACTGCTTTCAGTAACCTTCCTCCTATTCCATACACCTGCAACATCTGCCACATTGCCCCCTATCTACCCTATCATACGCCTTTTCCAAATCCATAAATGCCACAAAAACATCTTTACCCTTATCCAAATACTGTTCACCTATATGTTTCACTGTAAACACTTGGTCTACACACCCCTACCTTTCCTAAAGCCCCCTTGTTCATCTGCTATCCTGCTTTCTGTTTTACTCTTAATTCTTTCAATAATAACTCTACCATACACTTTACCAGGTACACTCAACAGACTTATTCCCTATAATTTTTGCACTCTCTTTTTTCCCCTTTGCCTTTATACAAAGGAACAATACACGCTCTCTGCCAATCCCTAGGTACCTTACCCTCTTCCATACATTTATTAAATAATAGCACCAACCACTCCAAAATTATATCCCCACCTGCTTTTAACATTTCTATCTTTATCCCATCAATCCCAGCTGCCTTACCCCCTTTCATTCTACCCACTGCCTCACGAACTTCCCCTACACTTTACTACTACTTTACTTAATATTTACTGGTAATGAATTCCAGATTCTGGGGCCCTTTATGTGCATAGAATTTTTACATTGGTTAGTATGGACTCGGGGTATGTCAAATAGTGATCTGTGTCTTGTGTCATTGTCGTGGGACCTATTAAAGTTGTTGAGGAGAATTTTGAGTGGAGGGTTGATATTAGCATGTAGAATTTTATGTATGTAGAAGGCACATGAATAGGTAGTTTAGACCTTGAGGATATTACATAAATTAGGCCCCTCAGAGCTAGTGATCATGTAGTCATGAGCTTCGACTGAATTGTAGAGTTAACTTTGAAAAGTGAAGCAGCATGGGATGGACGGGAGAAGCCAAACTACAGAGAGGGGAGTAAACATGCATGAGGCAATTCATGCATGAGGTGCAGTGGGGAAGATTAGATTTAGATTTTGCCACTGAAGTGGCTAGTTTATTGTGCACCCCATATCCATCCTGTGGACGGTAGCGCAAGAGCATATGGATATACAAAAGGCCTAGGAACTAGGCCCCAAAAGAGTTAACAATTGTACATATGGATTTATATTTACAGTTCACATCTGTTACAAGCAAATTTAGGGAATTTGCTTAGTATATCTGGTATCTTATTTTCATTAATAAGATATCTTGACATGTCACATTGATTATTATACTGTCTATCTCTGTATTCCTCAATAAGTGAACAATTAAGCACACAGTGTTCAAGACAGTGACCATATGCCTGATCACATAATTTGCATTTAGTTTGATCATCATCTGCGTGTCTCCCAAACTTCCAGAAGTACCTGTAACCAAGCCTTAGCCTGGCCACTAACACATCAGTCAGTCTGTTCACATTGCAAGTTGCTCCATAAACATGCCCGTCTATGTTCATGTTATCATGAGCACAGACAGGCACGTTCAGGGAGATTAGATATTGCCACCGAAGTGGCTAGTTTATTGTGCACCCCGTATCCATCATGTGGACGGTAGCGCAAGAGCAAGGAACGAGGTCCCAAAAGGGTTAATTAACAATTGTATATTTGGGTTTATATCTACAGTTCACTTATCTGTTACAAGCAAATTTAGGAAATTTGCTTAGTATAACTGGTATCTTATTTTCATTAATAAGATATCTTGACATGTCACATAGGTTATTATACTGTCTATCTCTGTATTCCTCAATAATTGGACAATTAAGCACATAGTGTTCAAGACAGTGACCATATGCCTGATCACATAATTTGCATTTAGTTTGATCATCATCTGTGTGTCTTCCAAACTGCCAGAAGTACTTGTAGCCAAGCCTAAGGCTGGCCACTACAACATCAGTCAGTCTGTTCACATTACAAGTGGCTCCATAAACATGCTTATCTGTGTTCATGTTATCATAGTGGGTTATAGATCTACTCAGGCTTCTAACTGCATTCCTATAGCAATCATTTTCATTATTTACTTCTCTCCTAATATTATTCCTAATGCTAGACACAGATATACCAAAGATATATTCTATATTCTCCTTTTGGGTACTCTTCTTGGCTAACATATCTACTTTATCATGAAGGAGTAATCCAATGTGCGATGGGATCCATAGCAATTGTACATTAATTCCTTTGTCCCGGATTTTTGAGTATCTATACCTGGCTTCTCCAATGAACATGCTGTTCGAGTCATTATATGAGTCGAGAGCCTTCAGTGATGACATAGAATCAGTAATGATGATAGTCAAGCTCAGTGTCATAGGTTAGCTTTAGTGCCATTAGGATTGCAAACAATTCAGTTTGCATTGTAGACGCCCAGTTGTTAATTCTTATGCCTAGTTCAACAAATTTATTATTGTTCTTAACTAGGGAGGTGGCAACAAGAGCAGATGCAGCCCTGCCAGAAGACTCCTGTTTAGATCCGTCAGTGAATATAACTTGTGATAACTTATTACTACCAGCTAGGTGAGAAATTTCTTCTTTAGAAGTTGCTTTAACAAGTGATTTAAGGAAGGGATTACTAGTAATGAGCTTCTTGGGAGGGGCTTGCAGGTATGTGATATTAAATGAACACATCTTCCATGGAGGGGTGAAATGCTCTTGTTGCCTACAGTGATATAATTCATGCAGGTTGTAAAACTTAATGTAATTGCATGTTTTCACAATTCATTTAGATCTGTGAGTATTTACTTCTAGACATTTAGTAAGATTCATTGTGACAGTGTCTGGTTCATTTCTTAACATTCTAATACCAAGTACAGTATTAATCTCAACAATCCTATCACTGATACTAGAAATACCAAGTTCCTTCCTCATATTAAGAACCTTTGTAGATTTGGGACAGCCAAGAATAATTCTGAGAGCTTCATTTTGCATTAACTCCAAGGGTCGGAGAGAACTTTCTGTAGCTAATATCAACATGAGAGCAGCATAATCAATTAAGGACCTAACATAGGCTATGTACATCATTCTCACAATTCTCACATTAGCACCATAGTTGGTGTTGTAGCCAGCAACAGCTTTAAAAGCATTTAGCCTATCTTTGCATTTCTTATTTAGTTGTGGTATAATGGATTTGTTAAAGGGTACATCTACACCAAGATATCTGTAAGTTTTAACGTAGCTAATGTTTTCACCATGCAAATAAATGGGTGGGGGATGCCGTTTGCTTGTTAATGTCTTTGTTTTAGAGGAAGATATGTGGGGAAGAGAACTAGATGGAAAGAAAGTAAATGAAATGATGGATCATGTGACTATAAACTACAAGGAGGCAGACAAGAGATTCATACCCAAGGAACACAGCAACAATGGTAAGACCAGAACGAGCCCTTGGTTCACCCAAAGGTGCAGAAAGGCCAAAGCTAAGTGCCTTAGAGCACAGAAAATGTCTAGAAGACAAACGACCAAGAAAAATAAGTAGACGAGATGAAGAGCCAGAAAGGAATATGCTTGGATTAAGAGAGGCCCAGCAGCAATACGAGAATGGCATAGCATCGAGAGGCGAATCTGACCCAAAGCTGTTATTCAACCACATCAGAAAGAAAACAACAGTCAAGTACCAGGTAATCAGGCTGAGGAAGGAAGGAGGGGAGATCACAAGAAATGGCAAACAAGTGTGTGAAGAACTCAACACGTGATATAAGAAAGTATTTTCAGAGGAGATAGAATCTTCAACACATCTATCGAAACAGGTACTTTCTTGAGGTGTGGAAGACAGTATATGCAGTCCCAATCTTTATGAAAGGAGACAGGCAGATATCATTAAACTACAGACCAGTGTCACTGATATGTATAGTATGCAAAGTCATGGAGAAGCTTATCAGGAAAAGACTGGTGGAGCACCTAGAAAAGAATGAGCTTATACTGTACATGATAACCAGCACAGTTTCAGGGAGGGGTAATCCTGTGTCACAAACCTACTGGAAGTTCATGACAAGGCAACGAAAGTAAGACAAGAGAGAAAGGGGTGGGTAGATTGCATTTTCTTGGACTGCAAGAAGGCTTTCGACACATTTCCACACAAGAGATTATTGCAAAAGCTAGAGGATCAGGCACACATAACAGGAAAGACACTGCAATGGATCAGAGAATACCTGACAGGAAGGCAACAGTGAGTCATGGTACATGATGAGGTGTCAGACTGGCCGCCTGTGATGTGCCGAGTTCCACAGGGGTCTGTCCTAGGACTGGTGAAGTTTCGTAAATGTGAATGACATGACGGAAGGGACAGATTCACATGTGTCCGTTTCCAGATGATGTGAAGCTAATGTGGAGAGTTCTAGCGAACAAGGATATGGTAGAAATACAAAGGGATCTGGACAGGCTGCAAGCCTGGCCTAACAATTGGCTCCTTGAGTTTCACCCCGCCACGTGCAAAGTCGTGAAGATTGAGGAAGATGAAATAAGACCACAGATGGAGTACAGGCTAGAGGGCCAAAGACTGCAAGCCTCACTCAAGGAAAAGAAACTTGGGATGAGCATACCGATCACATTTCCTGAAGCGCACATCAACCAAATAACTGCTGCATCATGAGTGCGCCAAAAAAAAATAGCATTTCAACAACAGGACACTGTACATTGTGTGTCAGGCCTATAATGGAGTATGGAGCACCAGTCTCGAACCCACCTCTGGTCAAACACTTTAAGAAATTAGAGATAGTGCAAAGGTTCACAAAAAGATTAGTCCTGGAGCTAAGGGGTATATCCTAAGAGGAGAAGATAAGGAAAATCAACCTGACAACACTGGATGATAGGAGGAATAGGGCAGACATGATAACATAAAATACTGAGAAGAATTGACAGGGTGGATAGTGACATTGTTTCAGAGATGGGACACAGCAGCAAGGGGTTACATCAGGAAGTTGAAAACTTAGGTGAGTCAGAAAGATGTTAGAAAGTATTTCTTCAGTCATAGACATG
Source organism: Cherax destructor (assembly GCA_009830355.1). Lineage (NCBI taxonomy): Eukaryota > Metazoa > Arthropoda > Malacostraca > Decapoda > Parastacidae > Cherax > Cherax destructor. Next base: position 15,578 of record WNWK01022321.1, read on the forward strand.
TCAGGAAGTGGAACAATCTGAAGAGTGATATAGTAGAGGCAGGATCCATACCTAGCTTTAAGAAGAGGTACGATAAAGCTCTTGGTCTGAAGCTACAAAGTTACGACTCGATCCCTGCAAATACAAATAGGTAAGCACACACCCACGCGACGATCCCTGCAACCACAACTAGGTGAGTACACACACAATCATACATACAAAGTACAACACACATAATGTTTTCGATCCCACTCTAGCTTGTATGCAAACTCAAATTTCCATGTATATCATATCATGTGCAAACACTTTCATGCACATATCTACAATGTCTCACACAGATGTTAGAATTTAATTGTATTTCACAGGGAAATGAAGGGGGTATAAGGAAATTTAGGTTTGTAATAGAATTGTGAATAGACGTGATGGAGAATGCAGATATATAGTATAGTGTTGTATATATAGTATAGTGTTGTATACTATACTGTTGTATAGTATAGTTTGGTATAGCATAGTACAGAATAGTATACTATACTATATATATATTAATGCCATGAACCAGTGATATTTTAGCAACAACAAGCTGTGGCTTGCCAGGAATTGATCCCGTGTTGTTTTAGCCCGGCTTCGTGAGTTTTAACTTGCTTCCAAGGAAGCAGGCAAAAACAACATGAGTTCGATCCCCAACTAACCTTAGTTTGTTATTGCATATATAACCGTACATACCGGTAAGTGGTGCATTTAGGAGTCTGTGGAGACAAAGAACTTTGTCCGTGGAAGCAAAGAGGGGAATGTATGAGAGTATAGTTATACCAATACTCTTATATGAGTGTGAAGCATGGGTGGTGAATGTTGCAACAAGGAGAAGGCTGGAGCCAATGGAGATGTCGTGTCTGAGATCAATGTGTGGTGTGAATATAAGGCAGCGAATTTGTAGTGTGGAAATTAAGAAGATTTTTTATTATTATAATCAAAAGAAGCGCTAAACCACAAGGGTTATACAGCGGAAATTAAGAGGAGGTGCGGGATTACCAAGACTATTATCCAAATAAAAAATAAAATAAAATAAAATTAAATAAAATACTTTATTGAGACATTGTACAATTATATATGGTAGACCTAGTTATACATAGTTATTACATAGTTATTACTTAGTTATTAATGAGATGTACATGCCAAAAGCCCCTAATATGCTGTGCATTGCGGGCATTCTTAGGACTACTTAATTCTAGACTACATGGTATTAAGTTATGGTTGATAATTTATAAATAAGTAAAGTTGCATATCTAAGTTATAAAGTTTGAATATAAGTTGAACATATCAATTAGTTGTAGCAATGAAACTAATTGAGTGAGATAACAATTTAAAACAATTAATTGCATTGCAGTTAGTTTACGTGGTCATTATAATGTAAGTGTTGTGGAAATAATTAGCTAAGTATGTAATGTTCATAACAGGTTTTACATTCAATTGATTAGTCAGGTTTTTACGTTAAGTGATTATTCTACTTTGCTGGGAATGTTTGATATTGAGCAATTAGCTTTGGGTGAGAAGGTGGTTTTTTTAGCATCGTTTTGAATTGGGGTACAGGTAGGGTTTCTTTGGCAATGACAGGTAATGAATTGAAAATTTTTGTGCCTTTTATATGCATTGAGTTTTTACATAGTGTTAGATGGACACGGGGAACATCGAGGAGTGATCTGTGTCTAGTGTTATGGTCATGTGTCCTGTTAAAATTGGTAAGGAGAAGTTTGAGTGGTGGGTTAATATTTGCATAGAGTGTTCTATGTATGTCTTGTATGGTGAGTAAGTTTACGTTTTTGAATATTGGTTGAGTATGTTGCCTGGAGTGAGAATTTGTTATCATTCTAACTGCTGCCTTTTGTTGTGTTATTAGTGGTCTGAGATGAGTTATTGATGTAGAGCCCCATGCACAGATTCCATAGGTGAGGTAGGGGTAAATGAGTGAGTGATATAGGGTAAGGAGAGCTGGTTGTGGAACATAGTACCGTATCTTGGATAGTATTCCCACGGTCTTTGAGACTTTCTTGGAGATTTGTTGTATATGTGTCTGAAATTTCAGGCCACTGTCAAGATGGATTCCTAAGAATTTTCCCTCTGTGAGTTTTGTGATAGGGGACCTGTTTATCATTATGTTAAGTGGTGCGTTTGTAGCTCTGTTCCCAAACTCCAAACTGGATAAAATAGGTTTTATCAATATTGAGAGTAAGTTTGTTGGTCATCATCCAGGTAGATATTTTCTGCAATTCAGTATTTGCAGTGTTGGTTAGTGTGTCTGGGCTTGGGTGAGAGATAACATATGTAGTGTCATCTGCAAAAGTATGGGTTTGAGTAGTTGAGATGCATTTGGTAGGTCGTTAATGTAAATGAGAAAGAGTAGTGGGCCAAGAACACTTCCTGTGGGACACCTACGTAATAGTTTGCGCGGTGGAGCTAGCTCCATTTGTGTACACATATTGGTTTCTGTTGCTAAGGTATGATTTTAGGTAGTTAAGGGAGTGTCCTCTTATACCATAGTGTGATAATTTTAGGTGTAACAGATCATGGTCAACTGTATCAAAAGCTTTACGTAAATCAATGAAGATTCCCACTGGGATTTCTTTTTCTCAAGGGAGCGGTGTAAATTATTTCTAACATGTGTATAATGGCATCATTTGTATTTTTATTAGGCCTGAATCCAAATTGACAGTGGTTGAGTACGTTGTTGGAGGTGAGGTAGGAATATATTTGTTCTATGAATTAATTTTTTCAAAGATTTTGGAGAGAAGGGGTAAGTTGGGATATCGGCCTGTAGTTATTCAGGTCTGTTTGATTCCTCCTTATGTATTGGGGTGACCTCGCTATTTTGAGTATTGATGGGAAGGTAGAGGATTCAATGGATTTGTTAAGAGTGTTGCAATAATTGGTGAGAGAACTTGAGAGGCTTTTTTGTATATAAAGGTGGTAAGTTATTTAGGTCACCTGCTTTGTTTTTTAATGTGTTGATTATAAGTGAAACTTCTATTGGGGTTTGGGTTTGGGGCTAGGAATAGTGTGTTCGGATAGGTGCCAGTGAGATAGTCGTTAGGTGGAGTATTTGAACTTGGGATTTTGTTTGCCAGCTTTTTACCTATGGTGGAGAAGAAATCATTGAGTTTGTTTGCTGTTTCAATAGGTGGGAGTAGGGGTTCATCTGGTTTTGTTAGCTTGATTGTTCTGTTTGTGGATATCTTTTTGTTCCTAGAATTTCAGATAGGGTTTTCCAGGTCTTTTTATATCACCTTTTAAGTTATGTAATCTGTTCTCATAGTACAATTTTTTTGACCTTCTTATCAGACTCGTTAGGTTTGATGAGTAGCGTTTGTTTGTTCTCTTGTTATTTGTCCCATTCTGTACTGTTTTTCATATAGGTGCTTTATATTAATGGATTTGAGTATGCTGGGGTTAGCCAGGGACTATTTAATCTTTTAGTTGTGATTTGTTTAGTTTTTTAGGGCAGTGCTTATTATAGAGGTATTGGGTCTTTTAAGAAAATTATTAATACATAAGTCAGTATCTGGGAAGTTGTCTATTTCTGTTTGCCAGTCAATGTTTGTCATAGCTGTTATAAAGCTATTTATAGCTGTCTCATTATGTAGTCTGAAGGTAACTTTAGTAGTCTCTAGTGGTAATTTTCCGAGATTTGTTATGAGAAAGGTTGGGTAGTGGTCAGTGGTATTGTCTGTGATTATGCCTGATTTTAATGGGGATATGGTGTTAGTCCAGATATGGTCTAATAGAGAGGCACAGGGTCTCAGGAGATTCTCAAGTGGGAGGGTTGTTGATGTTGAACATTAGAGTAGGATGGACAGTGAAATGACTTTGAGAGTGTATAAATCTGTATGGAGGAAGCGTGGTAGGGTCAGCCTAGAGGTTGGTAGGGAGTGAGGGCTAAAGGTTTTAGTTGTCGAGTGTTGTAGTTAGCAAAATGCATGTAAATATTATAGAGTGATGAGAAAATGGTTTATAATAACTTTAGACTTGCTGTTGGAGTGTTGCAAGTAAAATGTTATGAAGTGTCTCTTATGTATCGAAGGACTGCTTAGTGGTAATCGGGTTGTGTTAGATGTTTAGGTTTTTTATAATCAAATAGAAGCGCTAAACCACAGGGGTTATACAGCGCTGCAGGTTATTGTAGGATGCAGGAGAGTGGGTTGTAAGAGGGAGATGGACGATTAGTAGGGTATGGAGTGCAAGATGACGGTGGATAGTGCAGGGGTGAGGGTAGCAAGAGATCGAGGTAGAAGGGACTGAGGGAGGTGCTAGAGGTATAATCTTCAGAGTTTGTGTAGTAAGTCAGTTTCTGTCAAAAAGTCAATGAGAGAGTCAGGATTAAAGGAGGGTCCATCTGCAAGAAGGAAGGTAAAGAAAGGGCCGCAGAGCGAAGACGTCGTTGAGGTAAATTCTGCGTGCTTGTATAGGGGCAGTCCAACAGATATGTGAACAGACACTGGAACCTGACAATGCTCACAGAGAGGGCAGGAGCCTCTCATGAGATACCCTGAGTAAGCAGTTGCCGATGCGAAGACGGAGAGGTAGTCTCCCAACCTCGACATTGGTGACAAGAAGAAGGCCAGAAACCTATACGGTTTAATAGAATGAAGTTTGTTATTCAGCAGGTCAGACCAGCGTTGTTGCCAACGGGTGCGAAGGTGGGTAGCAATGACCGCAAAATAGTCAGTGAAAGGAACACCTCTATATGAAACTGGAAGGTCATGTACTGCTGACCGCGCAGCAGTGTCTGCCTGTTCATTGCCCTGTACGTCAACATGACCAGGGACCCAACAAAAAACAATATCTTTATGCTTGCTAAAGATACGGCTTAACCAAAGGTGGATACGAAGAACTAGGGGGTGAGGTGTATCAATTTTATGGATAGCCTGTAAAGTACTAAGAGAGTCTGAAACGACCACAAATGGTGACTCAGGCATAGATGCAATACGGATAAGTGCCACAAGAATGGCATACAATTCAGCCGTAAATATGCTAGCCGAGGGTAATAGATGCCCTCGTACAACGCTGTCCGGAAACACTGCTGCGAATCCGACGCCATCAGATGACTTTGAACCATCGGTGTATACTGCGATGGCATGGGAATGAGAACGGAAGTGGTCTAGAAAGAAAGAGCGAGAAGCCGCCATAGGTAGTTGGGCTTTCGCGCAAGGTAGAGGAATAAAACAGACACGGACAGCAGGAACTTCCCAAGGGGGTAGGGGAAAGGGAGATGTCACATGAACATATAGAGGTGGGAGCTGAAGGGAAGACAGGAGTGAATGTAGACGAAGAGAAAAGGGACGAAGTAAGCAGGGGCGACGAACAAATAAAGAGCGCCTACTAACATCTGTAACAATCCTATACATGGAAGGATTGCGGAGGTCATGAGAGCGAACAAAATAGCGAATGCAATGTGCATCACGACGATCGGATAAGGATGGAATGTTCGCTTCTACTTAGAGGCTCTCAACCGGGGAAGAACGAAATGCACCAAGGCATAAGCGTAATCCCTGGTGATGGATGGGATTAAGGATGGAAAGAGTAGCAGGGGAGGCCGCAGAATATATCTGGTCACTATAATCGAGTTTCGACATAATTAAGGCTGAATGTAGGCGAAGGAGGGTTCTACGATCAGCCCCCCATGAAAGATGTGCGAGGGTTTTAAGAAGGTTCAGCCTGGTGTGACAAGTTGCCTTCAGAGAGGTAATGTGAGGTTTCCAGGACAATCGACGGTCGAACAGGAGGCCGAGAAACCTGACTGTATCACGTTCTGGGATACGTGAGCCGTATAGGTACAATGGATGGTCAGAGACCACTGAACGTCTAGTAAACGTAATTTGATGAGTATTGCTACTAGAAAATTTAAACCCGTGAGTGGTGGCCCAATCAGAAACCCGGTTGATGGCATGCTGGAGGGAAACTGCAATGAGGTGACAGTCAGCACCTGCACAAGCTATAGCAAAGTCATCCACATAGAGCGATGACCAAATATTGGATGGGAGAACAGATACCAGATTATTTATAGCAAGCAGAAAGAGTGTTGTGCTCAGAACACATCCCTGGGGGACACCTTCAGCTTGGACAAATTCCGGGGAGAGTTCATTACTAACCCGGACCCGGAAATGTCTGTCAGTTAAGAAGGCCTTAAGAAAGAATGGTAGGTTGCCTCGGAGGCCTAAGGAGTGGGCCTGGGCCAAGATATTATATCTCCAAGTTGTGTCATAAGCCTTCTCAAGGTCGAAAAAGATAGCGATAACCGAATGGTTATTTGCAAAGGCATTACGAATATACGTATCCAAGTGCAGCAAGGGGTCAATGGCAGAACGGCCCTTACGGAAGCCATATTGACTAGGGGAGAGACTATTGTGAGTCTCTAAATACCACATCAAACGTCTATTAACTAGACGTTCCATTACCTTGCAAACTGCACTGGTAAGAGCGATGGGACGGTAGTGAGAGGAATCACATCCCGTAGTACCTGGTTTTCGAAAAGGGAGAACAATAGCAGACTTCCACAGCTGTGGAAGAACTCCTTGCGACCATATGAGATTAAAGAGTCGTAAGAGGACAGTAAGAGCAGACTGATGTAAATGCTGTAGCATATGAATATGTATGCCGTCTGGCCCAGCTGCCGATGATCGGCAAGCAGAGAGTGTTGCCTCCAGTTCTTGAAGGATAAAAGGCACATTATAGGATTCTTCTTTAAGAGAAGAAAAATCTAAGGGCTTTAACTCGCTGGCAGACTTAGAAGAAAGGAACGAGGGGCATAGATGTAGCCCCTGAGAAATGCGGACGAGATGATTACCAATTTCAGTGGCAACGGCAAGAGGGTGTGCTATATCAACACCAGCAACCTGAAGAACAGGAGCCGGGTCGGGGGAGAATTTACCACTCAATTTCCGCACTTTCTTCCAGACTGCACTCATCGAGGAACCCGAAGTGACAGTAGAAACGTAATCTCGCCAGCAAGTGCGTTTAGCATCACGTATGACACGGCGAGCAATAGCTCTCTTCTGTTTGAAATCAAGGAGTCTCTCTGTGGTTCTGTTATACCGATACCTGCCTCATGCAGCGCGTTTCAAACGCACTGCCCGAGCACAAGTAGGAGACCACCAAGGCACGCACTTCTGAGGATGCTTGCCCGAGGTTTGGGGAATTGAATGTGAAGCCGCTGTGAAGATGGAGGACGAAAAGAGATGTAAAACCTCATCAATGGAGGACGAGGTAGGAACCTAATGAAAGGCAGTAAGATGTGCGTAAAGGTCCCATTTCGCCCGGTCAAATTGCCAGCGTGGGCAATGAGGAGGTGGAGAAAACAGAGGGGACTTTAGGATGATTGGGAAATGATCGCTGTCATGTAAGTCCGGGAGGACAGACCAGGTGAAGTCAAGGACAGTTGATGAAGAGCAGATGGAAAGATCGATGCAGGAGAAAGAATGAGTTCTGGGATCAAAATGGGTAGGAGTACCCGTATTTAAAACAAGGAGGGGAAGAGAAGCAAGAAATGCCTCCAACTGAATGCCACGGGAGTCACAGTGCGACCCTCCCCAGAGAAAGTGGTGCGCGTTAAAATCGCCAAGTAATAGAAGGGGTGGCAGTAAGGAAGAAACCAGAAAATCAACATCTGGGATAGGCAATGCCTGCGAAGGGGAGAGATATAAAGAACAGAGTGTATACCACTTATTCAAGTGGATACGGGCTGCGGTGTAATGTAAGGAAGAAGGGACATAGAGCTGACGGTATGGAACACCAGTGCGTATAAGAAGAGCACTTTCGTTAAAGGTTCCATCGGAAAAAGGATCCGATGAATATAACAAATTATAGTCTGAAAAGGGCCTGATAACAGTGGATTGTAATTTGGGTTCTTGCAAACAGACCCCAATAGGGGAAAACTGGGAGAGCAACACCTGAAGCTCACCCCTGTTACCCCTGAGGCCTCGGATATTCCACTGCAAATAAGCCATGATTTATGGAGAAAAAGATGGAAGTGGAAGTGAGAGGAAGCTATGGACTAGGGTTAGAAAAGTCCACATGTGGAGGCAGCGGAAGACCTGTAATCAGAGAGGGAGGAGGACGTTGTGAAGGAAGGGGGGGTTGAGACGAAGAGAGAGATGAGGAACCTCAGATGGAGTAGTGTCCATCATCGGCCCAGTCTCTGAAATATATTCTGCAATAGCTTCCAGTGTTTCGGAAGTCAAAGATGCAGAATGTGAGACTACATTAGAAATGGAAGAAACTATCGGGGAGTCTATAGACTGTACTAAAGTAGAGGACGAGGAGATAGAAGAGGAAAATGTCGTAGGGACTTGGGAGGGGACAGGGGATGAAGGTAGTGTATGAGGAGGAGGATGAACCTCCACACACGTTACAGAACTAGTCGGAGGCGACGAACCTGGCAGTAGGGATTATTTGCCGGGCTTTTAAGAGGGGGGGCGCTGAGGTTTAGGTGAAGGACGAGGACGTGTAGACTCAGAACTGTGCGAGTGAATAGAGGAAGGAGTGTGGATATTATGGGAAGATGAGGTAGGGACCTCGGAGCCAAGAACATCAAAAGGATTCGAGACAGGGGTGACTGAGGATGAGGCGACCACAGAGGAGGCCGTGGAAGTTGGGACCCCAGAAGTGGGGCGACGTTTAGCAATGCGAGAATAGGAAATACAGGGAAGTATTCCTTGAAGGCGAAGATGAGAGACAGCCATAGCATATGAGAAGCCTACCGCCTCTTTGAGACAACGGATTTCCCACTCATTCAGGTAAACCTGACAACGGCGAGAATACGAAGGATGTGCGCATGACAGTTAAGGCAAGAGGGAGGTAGAGTACAAGAAGAACTGGCATGGTCGTCAGCACCACAGACTGGTCACTCGGCCATGGACCTGCAATATTTGCTGGATGACCAAAACGCCAGCAGTTTCTACACTGCTGCGGTGTAGGGTCACCTTCGAACTTGTAAACGTTGACCTGCAATGTAGACCGAAGGTGGAAGTTCTCGGCAGTCAAACGTTAAACGAGCTATATTGCAAGGATAACGTCTTCGCTTATTGGCAGGGAGGACAAAAGTGTCAAGCTGCTCGAAAATGTCATCACCACATGTCTGGAAATTCCGTTGGACAATGGTGTGGGGCAAAATGACAGAACCACAACAAGAATTGAGGGAATGGTGCTTGTCAATAGTAACAGGAGTAGTATCAATGGTTGTAAGAAGAGAAAGATCGCGAGCTTGGCCAGCATTCTGGACCGTGATGATGCGAGTGCCGCTCTTGAGAGCGTGAAATGAGATGTTTTTACCAACATGGCGTAGCAGAGCCTTACCAATACTATGGTCTGAAAGATAGGTATTAGGAGAAGTCGGTCGAAGAGTAAAAAACTTTGTCCATTGAGTAGTTTGAAACAGAGAGTTTAAGGGGAGTGCGTGATGAGCTTGTCGTTTCTGAGATGAACGAGAAGAAAGTGTGGGTCTTGGTCGTTTGGGTGTGGGACCAGGGGTGGTCCGATGTGAGACAGGGGAGCGATTCAAAAATTGCCGTACCGTCGAGGGAGAAGCCGGAATCAAGGTCAGAGAAGAGCGAAGGTCAGATGTATCGAAAGGGCCAGTCGGGTCCCTGGGACCTGAAGCAGGTGACGAACTGGCACCTGCTTCAGGTACAGGGGTATTAGGGTTGTCCGAAGAGTTATCCATTATCAAGGTAGGGGTCAGAACTAGGTGCAGTATCAAGGGGCCCGGGGTAGAGTCACGGATTAGGGCATCCATGGTTAGGTTACTTTTTCTTTTGTTTTAAGAAAAAAAGAAAGAAGAAAATAAAATAAAAATAAAAAAGAATAAAAAAGGGGGAACGTGGAGGAATAGCTCCTAGGAGGAATGAAAGGGCGTAATCCCCTCCGCGCCCAAGAGGACCTCAACACCGCAAGTAGTGCAGATGCTGCATGGAACCCGTGCATACCCTACCCTTCATGCCAGTAAACCAGCAATCCGGGATAGCAACCTCACATCCACCGAGCCACCTCGGCGGACAAAAGAGAGGGTGGCCGGATATCCGCCACAAAGCATACCGCCTTCGGCCACCATCCCCGGAATCCGAAAGGTGGCCTCCAGAGATACACCCGTCGCCCAAAAGATACCCAAGGCCACCCCCCGGGAGACCGGAGAGGGATCAGGACATCCCCAGGCGATCCAGATTCCACGGCAAACTACACCACCGCCAAGAACCTCAACGGAATAGGAATGGACCACTGTACCCTTCCCTACCTAGGAACTAGAATGCCTGTGGAGAGAAGCTCCCAGGGTAAAAATGGGAAGGAAATAAGGGAGGGATGAGGAGGAGGGGAGGAGGAAAGGGAAAAGGGAGGATGGGGAAGATGGGAAAAGGGAGGGGAAATTGGGGGTAATTAGGTTCGGTCTGAGGAAGAAGACCAAAGGTCCATCCTCAGACTGATAGTCTCTTTACCTCGTCAAGAGCCCCTTAAAGAGGAGTGGTCTGTGAATTGTCTGTGATAATGCCTGATTTTAATGGGGATATGGTGTTAGTCCAGATATGGTCTAATAGAGAAGCACAGGTCTCAGAGATTCTTGTAGGTTTTGTTATTGTCGGAGCAGCAAGCAGTTACTCATAGTGTTTGTGAATTCAGTTACTTGTGGGTCCTGATCTTGTAGGAGGTTTATATTGAAGTCTCCTATCAGGATTAAGTGGTCTTTGTTCATGTGTGCATCAGTAATCATACTTCCTAATTTTTCACTAAATTGCTGAATATTTGACTGTGGTAATCTATAGATGTTTATAACTGTGAGAGGTTTTTGTAGGTATTTGGATTTAAACTTAGCTATTATATATTCTCCCTGTTCATCTCTTGTGCATGTATTGTTGATACATTCAAGCTGGTCTGAGTATAACATAGCTGTGCCACCTTCTTGTTGGTCTTGCCTACAATTGTGTATGGCTGTGTAACCAGGAATGGCATAGATATTTGTAGTATGAGGCTTTAGCCAGGTTTCAGTGAGAGCAATGATGGATATTCTGGCCTGTAGTGAGTTTTAATAATGCAGTGAGGTCATCAAAATGTTTGCTTAAAGATCTGACATTGTAATTAAAGATAGTTATGTTATTGTTGGATTTGAGTAGTGTTTTAGCCTGTTCTGCTGTGTAGTAATGACAGTTGTTGTTAGGTTCATGTAAGTCATTTAATAGAAGGTTGGTATCAGGATCAATGTTTGGAATCATAAGATTTAGTGTGATTCTATAATTAAACTTAAAATAGAACAATGCAAGTAGACCTAAGAATAGGACAATGCAAAAGGAGTTCTTGGTACGTGAGTTAGTACGTTGGATATGTTTACAAAAATGAAAAAATGAGCTAAGGTAGTCAATTTACAGCTAATAAGAATCTAAAAGTATAGCACCTGAGTTAGTTAATTAATTAAACAAAAGTTTATATATGAGTGTGATTCTAAAAAGATTTAAGAACAATGAATAATGCTAAACTTAAAGATATGATATCTGATCAGTTGATTTTACTAGCTATTGGATTAACACACTTTTGAACAGAAGTCACAGAGATTTAGGATATATCTTTACAATGTAATTGATTTATTATTTAACTAGCTAATAGAACTGGTTGGAAAATTACTTTGATTAATATTAAGTTATAATGGAACAAATATTAAGATTCAGTATTGCACTAGTTGTGATTATAGAATTTATTAAAGGCAATATAAAGAAAATGAAAGTTAACTATTAAAGGAGAAATAAGTGCTAAAGTGTACAAAAGTGTACAAAAGTAAAATTTATTAATATTAAAAAATAGCTTGAAATAAAATTTTAGGCAGTTAAGGTGATCAATAATATAAAGAAATGAGGTTGGAGAAAATGATAAAAGGTAAGTGCAATTTTAGCAAATAAGGTGATCAATAGGCATTATAAATTCTAAGCAATTAAGCTGATAAAAATATATAGGAATGTGGGTTGAAAAATGGGCACAAGTAAAACTGTATGTATTTAAAAATAAAAATAAAACTATTTGTCAAAAATATTCATCAAAGGATAGACAAATACTTAAATGAGTTAGATGGGCAAAACATACACTACACTATATGTAGGGGTTTGGTTTTGGACATTGTGTTTAGACAGTCTCTGTAATATTTGCATCCCTAAGGAATCTTGATAGTTCATTCTCATTTGTGATAGTATACAACTGACCTACACTTGTTTTCTTCACTAGAATTTTTCCATCATGGGTGAAACATTGGTGGATTTTATCATTGTTCTCTTTCTTAAGTTTTCTGATTCTATACCAGAGGTTCTGACGTTTTTTGGTCAGACACTCATTAATGTATACTTGTTTCCTGGCTATAATAGATGATCTAATTAGATCTGTTTTTCTGTCATGTGTGGTGAATCTAATCATAACACTTTTCTACCATGGGAGCCTAGTAATCGTGCTTCTTTATATCTGTCACTGGTACATTAACGTTTATTTGATCTTTGATGATCTGTAAAGTAATGTCTTTACTGTTTGCTTGGGTCATATCACTAGGAAAGAATGGACTGTTCACTATTACTGCGTCTGATAACTTTCTTGCTCGGTTTTGTCCTCTTGGAGTGCAAGGTAGTCATTAAACTGGTTATCCATGTTGTTCTTCCACTCCTTTACTGCTTCCTCAACCTTTGTGTTTATAGATGTTATCTTTTCAGTGTGGCTATCAATGACAGTTTGGAGGGTTTTGCCAAAATCAGTCATTCCAGTTGTTGTTAACTTTTGTTCAAGGCTGAGGATTTTGTTTTCAAGTTGTGTCATCCTGGTATCTTGTTGCAGAAGTGCTTTACGTTGGTCCATATTTTCATTGATTAATTTGATGATGTATGACTTTAGTGTATCTGGATCATTCGTCATACCTGAGAGATTATCTGGGGTGAAGCCAGTGAAGGGGGAGCTTGTGGGGGAGGCAGCCATGTTTGTTGTTGATGCGTCGCCCTGGGTGGTGGTGAGGGGGGTGGAGGGTGTACCAGCGTCCTGTGTAGACAAGTTGACTAGTAGATTTCTTGGTGTTTTCTTGTTGATTTTGGAATTGGTTCTTCTGATGTTACTTCTCATTTTAACACAGTAGTCGGGGAAGTTGGTGCGGCAAGATGAAGCTGTAGGCTGGTAAGCTGTAGGCTGGTAAGCATTTGTTTGGCAGTGGGGTGGTGCTTTGGGTTTGTGGGCAGTCTTCCTTTAATCGTCAGTTTATTTGGTTTGTAGGTCTCACTGCTGGTATTCTTGGGTCATTCTGGATGCTACGTTGGTTAGTGCAGTTTTGCTTGCAGCTAGGTCATCAAAGGAGCATTGATAAACTCTGGGTGATGAGAAAATACGGAGCTCGGGATGCCACTGCTGCCGCTGCGATGATGAGAGGAGATTATTTCCCAGTAAAAGTAGGCCTTAGACAAGGATGTGTGATGTCACTGTGGTTGTTCAATATATTTATAGATGGGGTTGTAAGAGAAGTGAATGCAAGGGTCTTGGTAAGAGGTGGGGTTAGAAGACAAAGAATCAAATACAAAGTGGGAGTTGTCACAGTTGCTTTTGCTGATGACACTATGCTTTTGGGAGATTCTGAAGAGAAGTTGCAGAGGTTGGTGGATGAATTTGGTAGGGTATGTAAAAGAAGAAAATTGAAAGTGAATATAGGAAAGAGTAAGGTGATGAGGATAAAAAGATTAGGTGATGAAAGATTGGATATCAGATTGGAGGGAGAGAGTATGGAGGAAGTGAATGTATTCAGATATTTGGGAGTGGACATGTCGGCAGATGGGTCTATGAAGGATGAGGTGAATCATAGAATTGATAAAGGGGAAAGGTTTGAGTGGTGCACTTCAGAGTCTGTGGAGACAAAGAACTTTGTCCATGGAAGTAAAGAGGGGAATGTATGAGAGTATAGTTATACCAACACTCTTATATGGGTGTGAAGCATGGGTGATGAATGTTGCAACGAGCAGAAGGCTGGAGGCAGTGGAGATGCCATGTCTGAGGTCAGTGTGTGGTGTGAATATAATGCAGAGAATTCTGAGTTTGAAAATTAGGAGGAGGTGTTGGATTACCAAAACTATTATCCAGAGGGCTGAGGAGGGGTTGTTGAGGTGGTTCGGACATGTAGAGAGAATGGAACGAAACAGAATGAATTCGCGAGTGTATAAATCTGTAGTGGAGGGAAGGTGGGGTAGGGGTCGGCCTAGGAAAGGTTGGAGGCAGGGGGTAAAAGAGGTTTTGTGTCAGGGCTTGAATTTCCAGCAAACATGCGTGAGTGTATTTGATAGGAGTGAATGGAGACAAATAGTTTTTAATACTTGACGTGCTGTTGGAGTGTGAGCAAAGTAACATTTATGAAGGGATTCTGGGAAACCGGCAGGCCGGACTTGAGTCCTGGAGATGGAAAGTACAGTGCCTGAACTCTGAAGGAGGGGTGTTAATATTGCAGTTTTATAACTGTAGTGTAAAGCACCCCTCTGGCAAGACAGTGATGGAGTGAATGATGGTGAAAGTTTTTTTTTTTCGGGCCACCCTGCCTTGGTGGGAATCGGCCGATGTGTTAATAAAAAATAAAAAAAAATCTATAAATTTAATATGTGTTGTTATTATGTATTTTGTGTATGTAAAACTAGTTATTCTTTAAAAAAATAATTTTTTGTGACTATTTTTGGGTGTCTGGAACGGATTAATTGTATTTACATTATTTCTTATGGGAAATAATGGTTCGACTTTCGGCCAGTTCGAGTTAAGGCCTAGCTCATGGAACAGATTACGGCCGATACTCGGGGGTCCACTGTAATCCGTTCTGGCTCTCAAGAGGCACGACTAGATACAGTGGACCCCCGAGTTTCGGTCACCTTGGAAATCGAACAATTATGTAAGTGTAATATTTTAAGTGCTTTTGTTAGTGTATTTTTGGGGTCTGAAATGAACTAACCTACTTGACATTATTCCTTAAGGGAGTAAATTCGTTCAGTAATGGCACTTGAGCAGCCTTCTGAATGAATTATGACCGAAACTCGGGGTCCACTGTCGGCCGGGTACTCGGGGTCCACTGTAATCCGTTCCGGCTCAAGAGGCACGACTAGATACAGTGGACCCCGAGTTCGGTCACTGAAATCGAACAGTTATGTAACTGTAATATTGTAGGTGCTTTTGTAAGTGTATTTTTGGGGGTCTGAAATGGACTAACCTACTTGATATTATTCCTTAAGGGAGTAAATTGTTGGTAATAGCACTTGAGCAGCCTTCTGGAATAAATTATGACCAAAACTCGGGGTCCACTGTACTTCAATATTTCACTAATATCATCTATACAGCTTATTTATCTATCACAATTCATATAATAGGACATAATAAACAATATAAATAACATAGAAATCTGATATATACTCTAGAATGAATAATATACATTGGAACCCCTACTAACGTAATTAATCCATTCCAGGAGCTATTACTTAACACGAAAAATAGAATTCAAACCTTATTTCCATAAGAAATAATGTAAATACAATTAATCTGTTCCACCCAAAAATATTCACATTCTAAATAATAAAAACAAAATTAATATATAACATTTACTTATCTTTATTGAAGAGTTGCAGGCGTCTGGAAGATAGGGAGGATGACAGGGCAGGGTGTTAGTGGTTGGAAGGGGGAATCCCCTCCAAAATGACTTCAGGTAACAAGTCCCTCTTGGGGTTACTTCCTTCTTTGTCTTTTAACCCTTTAGGGGTCCAAGGGTCTCTCTGAAACTCGTTCTCAGGGTCCACGATTTAAAAAAAAAAAAAAAATTTTATGAAATGATTATAGAATCTTTTCCGATCATAACGCCACAAAAATTATGAAATTTGATCAAAAAACTAACAGAATTATGCTTTCGTGAAGTTAGGTATCCATGACATTTACGCATCGGCGATTTCGCCCACTTTGAGCTTTATTTTCGGCAAATTCCAATGTTTAATCAACTAAAATTATAGCTATTTCGCTAGAACTCCATTTTCTTCTATCGATTGAGTACAAGAAACCGCCTATTTACCAATTTCAGCTACCCAAAATAGTGGTCAGAAAATGGCAATTTGGCCAATTTCACACAAATTTCAAACGATGCCAATTTCAAAATAGGGTCCATAATAAACAAGGCAGACATTCCTGGCTTCACTTTAAAATCACCACTGGCATTGGCACACATCATATTAGTTAGCCTGTCTTTCATAGGCTTTTTGTCCTGGCAGTGCCTTTTCCTCCTGAGTAATGAAGGTCCTGTTGGGCATTTTCTTCCGAAACAGGCCTGTTTAATCCCAATTAAACACTTGTTGGGGAGGAATTCTTCAGCCTCTTTCAAACTCCTTAAATTCACTCACAAACTTTTCAGCTGCATGTTTGTCTGAGTTGGCTGCCTCACCATGCCTCACAACACTGTGTATGCCACTACGTTCTTAAACCTGTCAAACCAGCCTCCCGCTGGCTCTAAAATCACTCTCCTCACCACTGGTTCCAGGCATTGTCTTGACAAGATCTGCGTGCAACTTCCTTTTCCTTTTCACAAATTATCGCCATGGAAATACTATCACCTGCTATCTGTTTATTGTTTATCCACACAATCAACAACTTCTCAACCTCATCCACTGTTTTCTATCTATTTTTGTTAACATATCAACCCCTTTTGCAACATAAGCTTCCTTGATCTCATTTCTCTTTGCCAGGATAGTGCTGATAGTAGATGGGTGTTATGGGGTGTTATGGACTTGTTATGGGGGCTATGGAACCCAGCATGTATTGTGTAATTAAATAACATGAATACCTAATTATATTGAATTAATCAGAAGTACTGCTTAAGATATTTAAAGGCTAGGCCATCCTTAACCTTTCAGGGTCCAAGGGGGATCTCCGAAACTCGTTCTCAGTGTCCAAGAATTTAAAAAAAAAAAAAAATTTTTTTTTCTTATGAAATGATAGAGAATCTTTTCAGATCATAACGCCACAAAAATTATGAAATTTGATCGAAAACTAACGAAATTATGCCGAGTTGGCGGTAGCCATGACACTAACGCATCGGGCAATTTCGCCCACTTTGAGCCCTATTTTCGGCAAATTCCAATGTTTCAGTCAACTAAGATTATAGCTATTTCGCTAGAACTCCATTTCTTCT
>WNWK01022322.1:0-32735 GCA_009830355.1 Cherax destructor
GAAGAGACCGGTCTTGGTCGGGGAAGAGCCCGTAGTCTTGGTCTTGAAGAGCACCGTAGTCTTGGTGCTGGGGAGACCCCCAGTCTTGGTGTGGGGAGAGCAAGTCTTGGTGCTGGTGAAGAGCACCGTAGTCTTGGTTTTAGTGAAGAGCACGATCTTGGTGCTGGGGAGAGCACCGAGTCTTGGTGCTGGGGGAGAGCACCGTAGTTTTGGTGGTGAAGAGCACCGTAGTCTTGGTGCTGGTGAAGAGCACTGGTGTCTTGGTGCTGGGTCCACAATAGTGATTGATGCGTCTTGGGTCCAAGAGTGATTGATGCGTCTTGGGTCACAGTAGTGATTATGTCTTGGGTCCACAGTAGTGATTGAGGTCTTGGGTCCACAGTAGTATTGATGCGTCTTGGGTCCACAGGTGATTGATGCCCTTGGGTCCACAATAGTGATTAGGTCTTGGGTCCACAATATGATTGATGGTCTTGGGCCCCTGTGATTGATGCGTCTTGGTCCAAAAATAGTGATTGATGCGTCTGGGTCCACAATATGATTGATGCGTTTTGGTCCACAGTAGTGATTGATGGTCTTGGGTCCAAGTAGGATTGATGCGTCTTGGGTCCAAGTAGTGATTGATGCGTTTTGGGGTCCAAAAGAGGATTGATGGTCTTGGTCCAAGAAAGTGATTGATGCGTCTTGGGTCCACAATAGTGATTGATGGTCTTGGGTCCACAATAGTGATTGATGCGTCTTGGTCCACAATAGTGATTGATGCGTCTTGGGTCCACAATAGTGATTGATGCGTCTTGGGTCCACAATAGTGATTGATGCGTCTTGGGTCCACAGTAGTGATTGATGCGTCTTGGGTCCACAATAGTGATTGATGCGTCTTGGGTCCACAATAGTGATTGATGCGTCTTGGGTCCACAGTAGTGATTGATGCGTCTTGGGTCCACAATAGTGATTGATGCGTCTTGGGTCCACAATAGTGATTGATGCGTCTTGGGTCCACAATAGTGAGTGATGCATCTTGTGTCCACAATAGTGAGTGATGCGTCTTTTCTCCACAATAGTACCCATTAATTAACGTTTTCAAGTAGACAAATTTGTCAATACTATAAAATAGCCAAAATGTTATAAAATAACCAAAATACTATAAAATAGCCAAAATAGTAACTGGCGTGGCTTCCTGAGCACAAAGTTCATGCTGCTGTTTTTAGGCAAAAGTAATATTTTCTCAATATTATTGAATATAGTATTTGAGTGCAATGCGGTTTGAAAATATTATGCAGAGAATTCGGAGTTTGAGGTTAGAGTATTATTCAGAAGGCTGAAGAGTTTTGGTAATTTTGATATTTGGATTACTAGGAGGGAGCATAAATAGCACTGGTGGGTAATAGAGTTGTGGATGAGTGGAACAAACTCCCGAGTACCGTCATAGATGCTAAGACGTTGTGTAGTTTTAAAAATAGTTGGATAAATACATGAGTGTGTGTGGGTGGGTGTGAGTTGTACCTGACTAGCTTGTGCTACTTGATCTTATGCCTGGTGAAAGTGACCTGACAAGGTGGTCATTGGTCTAACCTGGGACGACATGGACCTGAGTCACATGGGTCAGTAGGCCTGCTGCGGTGTTCCTTTTCACGTTCTTAAATCTAGAATGGGGAGAAGTAATGGTAGGGTCTTCAGGAAAGGCTGGGGGGAAAGGGGAAAAAGGATGTTCTGAGTGCTAGGGGCTAGAGCATTCTACAAACCTTGAGAGAACCGGTTAGACAGAACTGACTGGAAGAAACTGGTTTTTATGATTTAACCTCTTGTTTGAGTGTGAGCCGGACTTGATATCTGGAGGTAGGAAGAGGTGTTTACATTGATATCTGGAGGTAGGAAGTACATTGTTTACATTGATATCTTGTGGTAATAGTGCAGTGTTTACATTGATATCTGGAGGTATTAAGTACAGTGTTTACATTGATATCTGGAGGTAGGAAGTACAGTGTTTACATTGATATCTTGTGGTAATAAGTACAGTGTTTACATTGATATCTGGAGGTAGGAAGTACAGTGTTTACATTGATATCTGGAGGTAGGAAGTACAGTGTTTACATTGATATCTGGAGGTAGGAAGTACAGTGTTTACATTGATATCTGGAGGTAGGAAGTACAGTGTTTACATTGATATCTGAGGTAGGAAGTACATTGTTTACATTCTTAAAATTGTACATGAAGTTAGTTAATTAGAAAAGTAAACCTGAAAATAAAAATCTGTCATTTTGTTGTTTTTAGGGTCAACTAGGGAAGACTATTATTTTTTCTGAAAATTTTCATTGAAATTTTCGATAAGTTTCTCAAAAAAATCGTTTATCACTGAGAATGCCTTATTTGACCAACTTCAAATTGTCCTATGTACAATTTGAAGCCATCCTATGCATAATGTTACATACCTAATTTTCAAATTTTGTTTGCATATGATAGACGGAGACTGACTCCCCAGATCGGCTTCAAAATTTCAACATTTCTGCATCTCAGTGTTGAATATTATAATCTTGTAATGGCATTGTATTATTTATCCTTATTGATTTATTTTTCCTTGATACTGGATTGTGGGTTTTCAAACCTGGGAACTGTATGTACTTTCCCTTTCTTGGATCATATTTGAATGTCTCCGTGCCTCAGGTGCTATGTGACCCATGCGGATCTAGTGCTTTCCTCTGAAAACGGTATCAATCTTCAATAGCTAAATTATCGATACAATTAATGGATTTAGGTTCTGTGGGAAAAATTTGTTGGATTGTCTGCAAAAACTGGAAAATGCATCAACTGGTCGGCTTTAAACTCTTAGCACTAAAGTGTTTTTTCAAAGAAAACAATCTTATGATACCAAGTGCCAATGTTATTAATCAAATTGTTTTTTGAGAAAATATTAATAAGGTTTCTTCTAATCAGATATAAGTCAGGCTTTATTTAGCAATAATAATTTAAATCAATGTAAAATTTTTTAAGTGACGATTATTGTTATTATTATTATTATTATTATTATTATTATTATTATTATTATTATTATTATTATTATTATTATTATTATTATTATTATTAATATGTAGAAGCGCCGATAACATGTGTGTGCCTTAAAATCATTGTTAGAAATTTGCATTTAAAGTATACTAATTTGCATTTAAAGTATACAAATTTTACTAAATAACTTTCTTTAAAAAGCTGCTCAGTCTAACATACAGAAAAGTTTTGATTTATTTTGGCAATAGTAGGTTCCAATTGCTTTTAAGTGTGGCATCTGATTATCTTCAAGTCTCCCATGCTGATAACATGAGAATGGACGTTATCAGAGGATTCAAGCTTAATGTGCTTGTATATTTTAAATATTTCCTCTTTTCTTCCAACTCAATAAATGAATTAGATTTAATCTATGTCTTAAATTACCATTTTTAATGGAACTCTTGTGAACGCTTTTTCTCATTTCCTTCAAATCTTCAAAGGTAATACTTAACTATATGATGAAGTTGCACTTTGCAGTATTACAATGTACATTGGTACACAGGGGACTGACGTTATGGTATACGCGATACCTAATTCGGATAATTGAGACACAGGGACTGACGTTATGGTATACGCGATACCTACTTCAGATCATTGAGACACAGGAGACTTGGGTTATGGTATACTAGATACCTCCTCGGATCATTGGGAGTCAGGGATTGGGATTTCAGTCGCCTCTTACGACACGCATGGCTTACGGAGGAAGATTTCTGTTCCACTTCCTATGGAAAAAAAAAGGAAATAAACAAGAACAAGAACTAGTCAGAAAAAGAAGAAAACTCAGAGGGGTGTGTATATATATGCTTGTACATGTGTAGTGTGACCTAAGTGTAAGTAGAAGTAGCAAGACGAACCTGAAATCTTCCATGTTTATAGAGAATAAAAACACCAGCAATCCTACCATCATGAAAACAATTACAGGTTTCCATTTTACTCTACTTGGCATGACGGTAGTACCTCCCGGATGGTTGCTGCTACCAACCCACTACCACAGGAGGGTAGTACCTCCTGTGGTTGCTGTCTACCAACCTACTACCACAGGACGGTAGTACCTCCCTGGGTGGTTGCTGTCTACCAACCTACTGCCACAGGATGGTAGTAACTCCCGGTGGTTGCTGTCTACCAACCTACTACCACAGGACGGTAGTACCTTCCCCGGATGGTTGCTGACTACCAACCTACTTCCACAGGACGGTAGTACCTCCCCGCGGTTGCTGTCTACCAACCTACTACCACAGGACGGTAGTACCTCCGGGGGGTTGTTGTCTACCAACCTACTACCACAGGACGGTAGTACCTCCCTGGGTGGTTGCTGTCTACCAACCTTTCTACCACAATACGGTAGTACTCTTTAAGGGTGGTTGCTGCCTACCAACCTACTACCACAGGACGGTAGTACCTCCCTGGGTGGTTGCTGTCTACCAACCTACTACCACAGGACGGTAGTACCTCCCTATGTGGTTGCTGCCTACCAACCTACTACCATAGGACGGTAATACCTCCCTGGGTGGTTGTTGTCTACCAACCTACTACCACAGGACGGTAGTACCTCCTGGGTGGTTGCTGTCTACCAACCTACTGCCACAGGATGGTAGTAACTCCCTGGGTGGTTGTTGTATACCAACCTACTACCACAGGATGGTAGTACCTCCCTGGGTGGTTGCTGTCTACCATCCTACTGCCACAGGATGGTAGTAACTCCCTGGGTGGGGTTGTCACCAACCTACTACCACAGGACGGTGGTATCTCCATGGGTGGTTGCTGTCTATCAACCTACTACCACAGGACGGTAGTACCTCCCTGGGTGGTTTCTGTCTACCAACCTACTGTTACAGGATGGTAGTACCTCCCCTGGATGGTTGCTGTCTACCAACCTACTACCACAGGACGGTAGTACCTCCTTGGGTGGTTGTTGTCTACCAACCTACTGCCACAGGACGGTAGAATTCCTGGGTGGTTGCTGTCTACCAACCTACTACCACAGGATGGTAGAACCACCCTGGGTAGTTCCTGTCTACCAACTTACTATCACATGACGGTAGTACCTCCCCGGGTGGTTGCTGTCTACCAACCTACTACCGCAGGACAGTAGTTCCTCCCTGGGTGGTTGCTGTCTACCAACCTAATACCACAGGACGGTAGTACCTCCCCGGGTGGTTGCTGTCTACCAACCTACTGCCACAGGATAGTAGTAACTCCCTGGGTGGTTGTTGTATACCAACCTACTACCAAAGGATGGTAGTACCTCCCCGGGTGGTTGCTGTCTACCAACCTACTGCCACAGGATGGTAGTAACTCCCGGGTGGTTGTTGTCTACCAACCTACTACCACAGGACGGTAGTACCTCCATGGGTGGTTGCTGTCTACCAACCTACTGCCACAGGATGGTAGTACCTCCCTGGATGGTTGCTGTCTACCAACCTACTACCACAGGACGGTAGTACCTACCTGGGTGGTTGCTGTCTACCAACCTACTGCCACAGGATGGTAGTAACTTCCTGGGTGGTTGTTGTATACCAACCTACTACCACAGGATGGTAGTACCTCCCTGGGTGGTTGCTGTCTACCATCCTACTGCCACAGGATGGTAGTAACTCCCTGGGTGGTTGTTGTCTACCAACCTACTACCACAGGACGGTAGTACCTCCATGGGTGGTTGCTGTCTACCAACCTACTACCACAGGACGGTAGTACCTCCCTGGGTGGTTGCTGTCTACCAACCTACTGCCACAGGATGGTAGTACCTCCCTGGATGGTTGCTGTCTACCAACCTACTACCACAGGACGGTAGTACCTCCCTGGGTGGTTGTTGTCTACCAACCTACTGCCACAGGACGGTAGAATCTCCCTGGGTGGTTGCTGTCTACCAACCTACTACCACAGGACGGTAGAACCACCCTTGGTAGTTCCTGTCTACCAACTTACTATCACATGACGGTAGTACTCTGGGTGGTTGCTGTCTACCAACCTACTACCACAGGACAGTAGTTCCTCCCTGGGTGGTTCCTGTCTACCAACCTACTACCACAGGACGGTAGTACCTCCATGGGTGGTTGCTGTCTACCAACCTACTACCACAGGACGGTAGTACCTCCCTGGGTGGTTGCTGTCTACCAACCTACTGCCACAGGATGGTAGTACCTCCCGGGTGGTTGCTGTCACCAACCTACTTACCACAGGACGGTAGTACCTACCTGGGTGGTTGCTGTCTACCAACCTACTGCCACAGGATGGTAGTACCTCCCTGGGTGGTTGCTGTCTACCAACCTACTACCTAGAACTGTCAAAATACATTTTACAAAATCAACACAGATTTTTAAGATAATTTAAAAAAATGTCCTAAACATTACTCTTGAAAATAAACTCAAATTTTCAATGACCTGTCTATCTATAGCCTTCCTGTGCTAGGCCTCCTGTGCTAGGCCGTAGCGGAAGGAATACTGAGAACACAACTGCCCGGAAAGGACAAATGATGGCGTCTTCTGTCATAGCAACAACCTCTGTAATATTACATCTTATTACTGAAACAACTTTGTCACTTGGCTTCTGAACTTAGTTATGTTTGCACCAGCTGACTTTGGTAAGTTGAAATACAAAACAAAATTTAATTTTATACTTTGAAACCCGATGGCAATCAATTTCAAATAAATGCCTTACACATTTAAAACTATTTTTATTAATAATGCCCGACAAACGATGAATTTTTTAGGTTACATTTTTTAATGACTGCAGAAATTGATTGTAAATATATAGTACCAACCAAAATTCCTTTTAGCAAACTATACTTACTTAAAATCAATATTTAGTGTTAATTTAACAGTATATTATAATATGTTCAGACACTTACGATGTTATGAGTGGAGTGTGGTCACTGGGAGTGTCCACTGAAATGTTCCTGGATCATCAGTGTGGAAACCAGTGGAACAATGTTGATATCTCTCAAGCTTCCCTCACTGATAACGTCTCCTACAATCAACATAAACCTGCATGTCTCTGGTCAACAATTGATTGGTCTTTCTTATATGGACGAGAACCTCTTCCACGACACTCAGTGGCTGTGCTGGTGGTGGACCACCCCACTGGGTATACATAGCTGCAATACAGGTAAGGTGGACCACCCCACTGGGTATACATGGCTGTAATACAGGTAAGGTGGACCACCCCACTGGGTATACATGGCTGCAATACAGGTAAGGTGGACCACCCCACTGGGTATACATGGCTGCAAACAGGTAAGGTGGACCACCCCACTGGGTATACATGGCTGCAATACAGGTAAGGTGGACCACCCCACTGGGATACATGACTGCATTACAGGTAAGGCGGACCACCCCACTGGGTATACATGGCGGTAATACAGGTAAGGCGGACCACCTGACTGGGTATACATGGCTGCAATACAGGTAAGGTGGACCACCCCACTGGGTATACATGGCGGTAATACAGGTAAGGCGGACCACCTGACTGGGTATACATGGCTGCACATAGGTAAGGTGGACCACCCCACTGGGTATACATGGCTGCAATACAGGTAAGGTGGACCACCCCACTGGGTATACATGGCGGTAATACAGGTAAGGCGGACCACCTGACTGGGCATACATGGCTGCAATACAGGTAGGTGACCACCCCACTGGGATACATGGCGGCAATACAGGTAAGGTGGACCACCCCACTGGGATACATGGCCGCAATACAGGTAAGTCTACGTAATACTTCTCAAAACAGTTCAGAAACGAAAAAGAGAAAAATACATAAAAACAAACGTTGAGTAAAATATTCTATATTCTTATTCATGTGGTCAGTACTTTATAAATAATCATTATAAATGAAAATCAACCTATCAAACAACCACCAGGAGGAGGAGTTGAATGACAACTGATTCAATATATATATATATATATATATATATATATATATATATATATATATATATATATATATATATATATATATATATATATATATATATATATATATATATATATATATGTCGTGCCGATTAGGTAAAACTTGCGATTTTGGCTTAAATAGCAACGCTCACCTTGCCATATAAGACAAGTGAAAATTTGTGTATGCAATAATTTCGCCAAAATCATTCTGAACATAACGAAAAAATATATTTCATTGTGTTTTTTATTATTAAATTAATGTTAACGTATCTAAAATATATTTAGTTGGGTTAGGCTAAATTAAATTGCGCTTGTTGTAATAAGGTTAGGTAGGTTTTCAAAGTTTCTCTGGTACAAAATTATAAATTCTTACATTAACATAAATGAAAAAATATATCTTTAAACGTATAAGAGAAAATTTTAGAAAGGACTTAATTTTAGATGAGTTCTTGCTAATTGACCAGTTTTACCTAATCGGCACGACATATATATATATATATATATATATATATATATATATATATATATATATATATATATATATATATATATATATATATATATATATATATATATAGGATGGGGTCCACCTCTGGTGTAAATTGTGGGACACATAGACTCGGAGAAGTGGATAAAGGCTTCAAGGATGTAAATTTAGATTTCTTTCTGAAGTTATTTGAATATTCCACTTCCCCTACCACCCCATCTTTTGAATATGTATAAAATTTATTTCAAGACAAATGACAAAATACAATGGGAGTAAAACAACATCGATAACAACTCAGAGCTACATGTCAAATACTTCGTCCAGCTCCCCGGCAGTGGGCCGCATGCCCAGAATGCTGCAGGCATTTCCCTCTGATCGCAACACTGAGTCTCTGAAAGAGGAAGCTGGCCGCCCTGTGGTCCTTGGTTTCTATGATGAGTTTTTCACCCAGCTCCTTGAGAAACTTTAGAGCACACTTGTCCTATGCTCCATGGGTTTCCGACCCTATTGGGATGAAGTTATAGCAAGGGGGAAGGCCTTCATATTTGCGAGTCTTCTGGGTCTCCCTGTGGCTGGCAGCTCCACCCCCTTCGGCTACGGAGTATTGCAAGTAGGTGTCTGCCATTGTGGCAGCCCAGGTGTAGTCCCAAGCAATCTGCTTACCATCCTTCCAGGGTAGCATAGTGGCTCCATCAGGACGCTTTTGACTTCCATCAGACCTCTGCACTTGGGGTTCCCGTTGAGCTGGGCAACGGGCTGTGGCGAGGCTTCTCTTTATGATGTCATTGACCTCCTCATGTCTAGCATACTTCCCTTCTGATGTGTGACACACTAGACCATGAAGTCCGAATTGATCGGCCGTCGCCCTGCCGCAAATACACCTATGTTTGGTGAGTATGGGGGCGGCTAGGCGAAGAGCAACACCAATCCGAATGGCCTGTGGGTCGAGTCGAGTCCCCAGAGAGGAATTGGGAACAGCTAGAAGGAAATCTCCTGAGTGTGGTGTCTTCACCGCTAGGAGACGAGCTTTGTCCTTTCCTGAAGCGTTGGTGAGCATTGTGTTGGCAATTTTTTCCATGATCGGCTTGTCCCAGTGGGACTGTTTGTGCTCTTTGGGAGGAGCTGGTCTACTGGAGGAGTCTTCCAGGATGTCCCACCGCACGGCTGCTTCAATGAACCTGGGGTCTTGAGCTCCCACCACACCTCTCAAACGTTCAGGGACAATCTTCTTGACTAATCCACAGGAGGCCAAACACGATGACAAAAAGGCAGGTAAAGCTACCTGCCTTGCTTTGCGCACCCCTATACCTCACAGTCGCACTGGGAGGGTTGCCTGTTCCTATTGCCGATCCTTTAGTGACAGATTCAGTGCCTTCTTAAAGGTTGATCTCAGGTGTGCGTCATACTCGTCAAGTGTTGGGTTGTCAAAAGAGGGTGCGCACCTCAAGAAGTAAGTGAGTCTTGGCATAGTAAGACACCTTGTGAGGAGATACATTGCATCATGGACATCAAGATCACTTATTCTCTCCTCCATTCTTTTCAGGTCATTCACTTTGTCCTTGAGGACAGTGTCGATGGCGTGGTGACCCAGCGGTGCTCCCAGGAAGGTACTGTTGGATGGAGTGGTAGTAGTGACTTCTGGGAGGATTGTTTGCATCGCATTGATTATTTCCTGGTTTATTGTGATGATTTCACACTTTGAGGGATTGAGGATGAGTCCTGTGTCTTCACCCGTTGTAGGTCCTCTAACAGGGACTCCCCAGTACCCGCCAGAGTGCCAGAGTGCCATCATCCAGGTACCAGATGTTGAGCTCGCTGCGTAGGCTGGAAGTTAGTTCTTTTACTGCCAAACAGAAGAGAAGTGGAGCGAGTGGATCACCCTGCTGAACACCCTCAGATGAGGTAATTTCATGTTCCCCAAACAAAAGAGTCGAGGGTTTGCTGTAGCCAGCTGAAATGAAGGGAAAGAGACTGGGGAAGCGATCCCGAATGGCTGGCAAGACCACATCTCTCTTCACCATATTAAAGGCATTTCTAAAGTCAAGTTTGACTACGGCCTTGTCGTCTGATAGGTCCCTGATGTAGGCCCTTGCCGCATGAGCTGCGGCTTCACTGCCTTGAGAGACCCCAAAGCCCAGTTGGTGTGGCTGGAGTAAATTGGCAGCTTCTAGGCGAATATTTCTTACTGCTGCTTTGGCAACTAGATGGCGAAGGGTGTTGCCAACAGCAATGGGTCTGATTCCCCATCCTTCTTCTTCAAAGCGCATAATGAGGCTCCAAAATAGAAAGGTTTAATTTCTTCTGGGATTTGCCCAGCTAGGCAGTTGTTGACAAAAGTTGCTAATTCGGTAAGGAGAATTGATGCAGATGCGCCGAGTACTGGATTTACCATCTCTTTGAGGTGTTGTGGTCGAATTCCAGTGTAACCTTCTGCAGATCTTGCTGGAACTGACACTATCGCCTTATAGACTTCGATTCTGGCAAAATTAATTGTTCAATGATGGGGTCTCCTTCAGGGTTGTTGTTGATGGCTATGGTGTCCCTTGTCGGATGCTTGTCTCTTAGTGCTTGAGCTGTGGCCTCATCTTTGGGAGCTACAGTGTCGTCACTTGTAATTATTCTGATTGCTCCCACTGTGTTGCCTTCTTCGATTTTTTTGCTAACCTGTGCGCAAATTTTCTCGTTTTGAGTGGAATTTTTCTTGGGTCTACCTCTGTGATTCCTGCGATGGTGGGGCAGAGGGACACAATTATCTGGTCTTGGGTAGTTGCGCACCGCCTTGATGACTGAAGTGGTTAGCAGTTTGCCTCGTCTTTCAGGAACTGCAAGACAAACATTGCCAAACAGGAGTAGGTTGCGCCATGTTTTAATGGTGCCTCGGGCTTCTAAATTGGTGGAGCCTCCATTCACCTGCTTAAGAAGGTCTGTGAATTTCTCTGCTGCATATGGACGAGCTGCTTTAGGAATGTGGGATAGGGTACTGCTAGCAGTGGATTTGAATGCCAGAAGAAGGTTTTCGCAAGAGAGGAGGTTGCCATTGGGATTGACATCTGCCTGTGAAGGCTGTGGGTTGCTCTCTGCTGGGGGCCTATGTGATCCTGCACACCCATTATGTGCACGAATAAGGTCATCTCTGTTGCGTGCGCGAAACTCTCCACACACCTGACATGTACCTCTTCTGTCATTGTTGGGTGCACTGGTTCCCTGGCTTTGTGGCTATCTGGCTGCATCATCTGCCATACCTCAAACTGTGGTAAGCCGGGGGCCGGGGGGAAATGGCACATGACACATACCCGAATGTGGTTCATGGTGGTGGGGGGGTGAGCAGAGGATCTCCTCCTTGTGGGGGGGCAGTGGGGAGAGGAGGAGAATGTGTGTTTAGGCAGGCCGGCCGGACGAGTCACTATAACATCACTATATGACAGACACACCGCTATACACCAAACATGCTATTTTACCGTGCGCATGCTAAACACATGCTATGCAATATACACTATACACACGGTGCAAACACTCCATTATCGTCAAGAGCACACGGTGTTTGCGCGCAATTTTGGGGGAAAGGGGAAAGGGGGGAAATAGTTTACCCTCACCCTCTCCCTCTTCTCCTCCATTAGGCCTTCCCTCACCCACCCATAGGAGACCGTTATGTTCCCTCACTGACTTCACATGCACAACACTTTTCTTTGGTTCTAAAGTGGAGAGGAAATGCAGAGTCTTCTAACACTTTCCAACACCAGCTGCAGATACACACCAGCCTTTTGGGATGATAATCCTGGTAGGAGTTTTTGATTGGTGGGGATATTGTGCCAAAACCCCAGAGCAAGATGCCCACAGCCACTTTTGGCAGAGGTGCCAGGTATATATATATATATATATATATATATATATATATATATATATATATATATAGTACCGAATAGGTAAACTGGTCAATTATCAAGAACTCATTTAAAATTAAGTCCTTTCTAAAATTTCCTCGTATATGTTTAAAGATATTTTTTTTTTCATTTATGTTAATGTAAAAATTAATAATTTTATTCCCAAAGAACCGAAATTTACCTAACCTTTTATAAGAAGCACAATTTTATTTAGCCTAATCCAACTAAATATAACTTACTTTAGTTTACAATAATATAATAATAAACAAACACAATGATTTTTTTTTCACTACGTTCAGAATGATTTTTGCGAAATTATTGCATACTCAACTTTTTCCCTTAAAATTGCAAGTTTTACCAATTCACTATTTAGTTGAATTAACGCTTTCAACTCAGTCAGAAGGGATGCTGCTCTCCAAGCAGTGTCTAGACACTTCCCTTCCCTCTATCCCTTCACAGAATCATGTTATAGTGTGGCTTCTAAACTATTGTTTGGGGACCATGAAACTGACTCGTGTGAGGGTGTGCAATAGGGGGACCCTCTCGCCCCCTTTCTATTCTGTCTGGTCATCAAGGAAGTCACAGAAGCGCTCTCCAGTGAGCTCAATATATGGTTCTTGGATGATGGTACCCTAGCTGGCACTACAGAATCTCTAATAGAGGACATCAGAAAAATTAAAGACATGGGAGAGAGTCTGGGCCTATCTTTAAACTCTACCAAATGTGAAATAGTTTCTACCAATCGACAGATGATCCAGAATATTAGTTATGTTTTACCAGGAGCACGAGCCATTGATGAAGCCAACAGCACTCTCCTTGGTGCTTATTACAAATAAATAAGCATTTGTAATAACCGACTGTTTGGGATACTGAGTAAACTATCAGATTTTCAATATTTATTATATTATTATTAATATAAAAACATATAGTACTCTGAATAAAATCATAAACCTATATAATCTGTGATAAAAACATATATTTACACAATCATAGTACAATAAAATATCACAAGCAAATCATATACTTAGTGATGTGTCAAGTCGCTGCCAACTTCGTGTCACGCAGGACACTGCCATACCTCGTCATGATACTCCTTCTCCACCGTGTCCTCATCAGACACCCTTATCTCTGTGTTACACACACCATCGCTCAGGGTCACTCCACGACACCTTCTCTGTGCCACATGGCACGCCCTGCATCATGAACCATTCTCTATTACAATCCTGTGCACAACGCGTCTTGACCTCACCAAATACACGACAACTTGTGTCGTGCCACCGTCTAAAACTCTCTGCATACACCACTAAAACCCTGACACTCCGGTTAACAATCTCCGGGTACAGTCTCAGGTACATCGTCGCAGGTACATAGTAGATTCTGGTGACCTCGCCGCTCTCCTTGTTGTAGGCTATCACCAGCACCACACTGCATGAGTCTGCAACTCTCACGCAGGTCTGACTGGCGAACTCCAGTAGTATGTCAGTGAGCTTGTCACCAGCACCACACTGCAACTCTCATGCAGGTCTGACTGATGAACTCCAGTAGTATATCAGTGAGCTGGTGGACTCTCCAGTGTTGAATAGGGGAGTCACTCGATGACACTGTCAGTCAAGCCGGCACGTCAGTCAAACATCAGGTCTGATGACGTAACCCCTTGACTGCCGGCCGGTGAGGTAATTACCTAACTACCATTGTTAGATAGGGGGCCGTAACAGTGCTCCTCTTGGGCCCAGTGCTATTGATCTGATCCTAGAAAAGAATATCTCAGACCTCAGGTCGATGGAAGTAAGGTAGGATGAAAGACATCGATACACATGATGCCTTCTACCAACTCACCAGGTGCCTGTCGATCCCAAAACTTACCTACTTCCTGAGATGCTCCCCAGCCTTCAGCAGTCCGAACTCAAGGAATATGACTCCCTTCTTAAGACCATGCTAGAGAGTGTATTGAATCTTTCCCTCGAAGATGGACAGTGGTTGCAAGCCTCACTTCCAGTCAGGCTTGGGGGGCTGGGAGTACGCAAATCCTCCCAGATTGCCCTACCACCTTTCCTATCCTCTTAAACAGCATCAAACGAGTTAATAAAACTAATTCTTCCGGACAACCTCAGTGACTCAGCAGGAATACAGGACCCTAGCTATTCCAGTGCCATCACTAAATGGGAGACTCTTGCTGCTCCAGCACCAAAACCTACTGTAGAACTGGCCTACAAACAGTCAAGTAGGCATAGCCCCATCACTGAAAAGATGTTTGCCAACATGCTTAGGGGTGTAACATCAGACAGGGAGACTGCCTGTCTCCAAGCTGTGAGTGCACATCACTCTGGGGAATTCCCCCAAACAGTTCCCATTTCATCAATGGGAGCACGCCTCGCCCCTAAGACCCTCCATAATGCAGTGGCTCTTCGCCTTGCTGTACCAATTCACACAGAATATTTGTGTGTATTTGTGGCGATGCACAAGCCTACCAATATGATCTACAAGGTCTCAACTGTTCCAAAACCAAAGGGCTGTCATGCAAGACACAATGAGTTCAACGACATCATAAGAGAGAGAGAGCCCCGATCACTAGCAGCCAACAATACCAACCACCCAGCAAATCGCCCTGATGGGATCACCATCTATCCTTGGAAGAATGGCAAGCTCTTAGCATGACACTATACCTGTGTGTCGACACTGGCTGACACCTACATCCATCACAGTGTCGGGCGACAGGGAGGAGCTGCTGATCAAAGGGAGGAATACAAGATCGGCAAGTACGGGGACATAAGCCAACAGTATCAATTTGTCCCAGTGGGATCAGAGACCTTGGGAGCATGGGGAAAAAATGCCACATGTTTCCTTAAAAATTGGGTTCCAGACTCATCGACACCACCAAAGACCCGAGGGCAGCCACTTTCATGTTCCAAAGCCTCAGCGTGGCCATCCAGAGTTAAAATGCATGTTGCATACTTGGCTCGCGTCCGGGTTCAGAGGAGCTGGATGAAATTCATAATCTTTGATATATTGTACCAATGTGACAATTGTACCAATGGCGAAGTTTCCCGATGGGGTGGCGATTGTACCCGACTTTTGATTATAGGAAAAAAGGGATTAAAACACGAACGAAACAAAATAAAACCACCCAATCACATATTTTCTTGGCTATTTATAGATTTTTAGACCTACTTAGGCCTGACTTTAATAGATTGGCTGCACGTGGCCTATCATGAAGGCGACGGACTGCACCGGTGTAAAGGAAGACTTGCTAACACATTGCTCTTTGGATTTTCTTGACAGTCTGAGTGACTGTGGCATCTGGAGAAGGAAGCTTCTCAAAGATGACACTGACCAAAACTTACTTACGATCATTAATTTAGCTAGAACGTTTGAACAGTTTGGCAATTATGTCCATTGAATCTGAAATTAGCAGGAGGCCTGGTCACAGACCGGGCCACAGGGGTGTTGACCCCTGGAACTCTCTCCAGGTAAACTCCAGGTAAACTTCGACAAAATTCTAAAAGACTTTGCACAGAAAAAAAGCAAGAAAAATAACTTTCTCCTAATAAAAGGCAATAATATGACTCATTTATAGTTTATGAATGTTAAGGGATTTTTACAAGCCCAAAAAAACATAATTTGTTTCCAACACTGCACTTAAATTCTGATTTCTTTTACTGAACAAAAATAAATTGATATTTTTAATAAATCATTTCACAGTCACTACAGCAAGTGGTATTGTGACAATGTACTTTTCAGAGGTGATGTACAAATTTTGTTGGCTTCTTGTAGGCTTACATGTATGCTGTTTATTAAAATGTAGCTTACATCTGTTTGGTCTATTAACTCGCATGCATTTTTAAGAGCACAGTTTGATGGCTTCCCATACATGGGGCCCACCAAAATTGCTCTCAGTTGGGCCCCGCACCTCCAAAGGCCGGCTCTGATGTCATACCTGTATACCTTGTTCAAGTACATGTAGAAATAAAGATATTATTATTCTTATTCTTATTCTTATTCTTTTATTATTATTATTATTATTATTATTAATGAAAAATAGCTATCAACCTCTAAAATACAAACATAAGTTTAATTTTTGAGGGAGTTCGCTTATTAGGTACGGCATATATACATATGTGTGTGTGTGTGTGTGTGTGTGTGTGTGTGTGTGTGGGCATACAGGTATTTCAGGTATGATGGAGTAAACGGCCTCACCATTCAGTTCCTTTTTCTTCTTTCTTGTCTTTTGTTCACTTAGTGTTGGATATTCTAAGAAAAATATACTGTATCTATAATAAATATTTCTGGAAATAAATATTTAAAAAAAATACTTTATAATTTGTTTTCTTTCAGCTTCTCTCTAGAAGAATATTTGGAAGTGTAAGTATTCACAAATTAAATGTTTTTTTTAGTAGTTGGTCCCACATAAATCACACTCTAATTCAAGTGACTCAGCCTCTCAGGCAGGAGTTCCCCAAGACTCAGGCAGGAGTTCCCCAAGACTCAGGCAGGAGTTCCCCAAGACTCAGGCAGGAGTTCCCCAAGACTCAGGCAGGAGTTCCCCAAGACTCAGGCAGGAGTTCCCCAAGACTCAGGCAGGAGTTCCCCAAGACTCAGGCAGGAGTTCCCCAAGATTCAGGCAGGAGTTCCCCAAGACTTAGGCAGGAGTTCCCAAGACTCAGGCAGGAGTTCCCAAGACTCAGGCAGGAGTTCCCAAGACTCAGGCAGGAGTTCCCAAGACTCAGGCAGGAGTTCCCCAAGACTCAGGCAGGAGTTCCCAAGACTCAGGCAGGAGTTCCCAAGACTCAGGCAGGAGTTCCCCAAGATTCAGGCAGGAGTTCCCAAGACTTAGGCAGGAGCTCCCAAGACTCAGGCAGGAGTTCTCCAAGACTCAGGCAGGAGTTCCCCAAGACTCAGGCAGGAGTTCCCCAAGACTCAGGCAAGAGTTCCCCAAGACTCAGGCAGGAGTTCCCCAAGACTCAGGCAGGAGTTCCCCAAGACTCAGGCAAGAGTTCCCCAAGACTCGGGCAGGAGTTCCCCAAGACTCAGGCAGGAGTTCCCCAAGACTCATCTTACTCTTACACTCTACATTCCTCGATGACACAACGAACGTCCTCACCAACGTCAGAATCTCTTCCGAACTCTTTACAATCCTGTTCCTTTACCACTTGGCCTTCACTTAAGCCACTTTTTTTGCCCATTAAATCATAACCGTCTAAAGTAACTAAACATCTTTTGCTATAATCTCTTCTTTCATCTTTTCTACAACATACGAGGAGGTCAGTGAGGAGCTGTGCCTAGAGTCAGGTGGGCCACCACGAGCCTTACAATGCCTCTCCTCTTAGGTTTAGCCCCGCATCTTTTACTTTTCCTGTAGCTTTTTTCTCTATCCCAATTATTCTTCAACTATCCCCACTTCCCCCTCATCCCTAGTGGGTACTTACCTATGAGTTTCTTCTAGTTCTAGTTCTTAGAACTATTTTATTACTCCTTAAACAATAAGTTCTGCCTCTTGTTTATATATATTCGATATTTAAGTTACATATTTTCACTGTTATTATCACACTTCAAGAAGTGCATTGTAGTGTCAACTAAAAAAAAAAAATGAATATTTCTTAATCACATCTACAGCTGGACACACTGATGCTGGCCCCAGTGGGAGGTAATATCTTGGCAAGAGATTTGTGCCCTAACATCCCACTAGCAGTACGTTTAGTGGTTTTAGAGGAACCTAATGACAAGGTAAATATGTATGATGTTCGCTAAACAAAATGCATACTGACCATTATTTATTTAGTATCTTAGGACACATCACATCTGATATCCAAATCACTTGTATATATTTACTGAATCATGACTATATTTGTTAATGAAAGTGTGTCGATGGTTGTCATTGTAGGAAGGTAAAAGGAGGTGTAAAGGAGTGTTGAAGGAAGCGAGACTGGTTGATGGTGGCAACTATGAGCTAGGTACTGTAGGCTGCTTGTACCAAGGTCACCTACTTCATACACCTTCTCTCCTCCCCCCTATAACCTCTTTTAAAGGCGGGCTGCTTAAGATTTCATACACTAAGGTAATGCTCCATAAAAACCTTAAGAATTTTTAGTTTAAACTCACACACACATACACACACACACACACACACACACACACAAACACACACACACAAACACACACATACATACACAAACACACACACACACACAAACACACACATACATACACAAACACACACACACACACACAAACACACACATACATACACAAACACACATTCACCACAAAATATTTTGGGATTAATCTCAGTGGGAACAGGAATACTGCCAGAGAGTCAAAGATGGGTAATGCACCAAAATGTACTGGACACAGTACACAGAAAGGAGGAAGATAAGAAATCACTGTGTAGGCTGATACCTCAAAGACAATGGGACCAGAAAACATATTCGCGTAGTATCAAAGAGATGAAATAGTTAAACTGAGAGCCACTAACTGCGATCTTCAAGAAGTCACATGAAACTGGAAAACTTCCAGTGTTCTGGAAAAAGACGAATGTGTCCCCTTATATATAGAGTTCAAACAGAGGACATTTAACTACATGCCAGCGTCACTGACTAGCATGATGTGTAAGGCTGCGGAGAAGATTATTAGAAGTATATTGCAACACCTGGAAAGTATACTGGAACACCTGGAAAGTATATTGCAACACCTGGAAAGTATACTGGAACACCTGGAAAGTATATGGCAACACCTGAAAAGTATACTGGAACACATGGAAAGTATATTGCAACACGTGGAAAGTATACTGGAACACCTGGAAAGTATATTGCAACACCTGGAAAGTATACTGGAACTCCTGGAAAGTGTACGGGAATACCTGGAAAGTTTACTGGAACACCTGGAAAATATACTGGAACACCTGGAAAGTATATTGCAACACTTGGAATATACTTGGAAAGTATATTGGAACACCTGGAAAGTATACTGGAACTCCTGGAAAGTATATTGCAACACCTGGAAAGTATACTTAACACCTGGAAAGTATACGGGAATACCTGGAAAGTTTACTGGAACACCTGGAAAATATACTGGAACACCTGGAAAGTATATTGCAACACTTGGAAAGTATACTGGAACACCTGGAAAGTATATTGCAACACATGGAAAGTATACTAGAACACATAGAAAGTATATTGCAACACCTGGAAAGTATACTGGAACACCTAAGCATATTGCAACACCTGGAAAGTATACTTGGCCATAGTCAAGTGTGCTAGAGAGTGGAAGAAGTATAGAAGGCAAGGGACCCAGGAGAATAAGAAGAGAAGTGGTAGAGTCAGAAATGAAAATGCACAGGTAAGAAGGGAGGCCCAACGACAATATGAAAATGACATAGCAGCGAAAGCCAAATCTGACCCGAAGTTGTTGTACAGCCACATCAGGAGGAAAACAACAGTCAAGGACCAGGTAATCAGGTTGAGGAAGGAAGGAAGGAGGAGAGATCACAAGAAACGACCGCGAAGTATGTGAAGAACTCAACATGAGATTCAAAGAAGTGTTCACAAAGCAGACAGAAGGGACTCCAGAAAAACGGAGAGGTGGGGTACACCATCAAGTGTTGGACACAATACATAAAACCGAGGAAGAAGTGAAGAGTCTGCTGAGTGAGCTTGATACCTCAAAGGCGATGGGGCCGGATAACATCTCTTTATCGGTCCTGAGAGAGGGAGCCGAGGCACTATGTGTACCCCTAACAACAATATTCAACACATCGAAATAGGGCGACTACCTGAGGTATGGAAGACAGCAAATGTAGTCCCAATTTTTAAAAAAAGAGACAGATACGAAGCATTAAACTACAGACCAGAAAGGATTGAGCTTATCAACGACAGCCAGCACGGTTTCAGAGACGGGAAATCCTGTGCCACAAACCTACTGGAGTTCTATGACAGGGTGACAGCAGTAAGACAAGAGAGAAAGGGGTGGGTAGATTGCATTTTCTTGGACTGTAAGGAGGCCTTCGACACAGTTCCTCACAATAGATTAGTGCAAAAAATGTTGGACCAGGCAGAGACAACAGGAAAGGCACTCCAATGGCTCAGGGAATACCTGTCAGGAAGACAACAACGAGTCATGTTACATGGCGAGGTGTCAGAGTGGGCGCCTGTGACGAGCGGGGTTTCACAGGGGTCAGTCCTAGGACTGGTGCTGTTCCTGGTGTTTGTGAACGACATGACGGAAGAAATGGACTCAGACGTGTCCCTGTTTGCAGATAATGTGAAGTTGATGAGAAGAATCCAATCGGATGACGACCAGGCAGGACTACAAAGGGATCTGGAGAGGCTGCAGGCCTGGTCAAGCAACTGGCTCCTGGAGTTCAACCCCGCTAAGTGAAAAGTCATGAAGATTGGGAAGGGCAAAGAAGACCGCAGACGGAGTACAGTCTAGGGGGTCAGACACTTCAAACCTCACTCAAGTAAAAGGATCTTGGGGTGAGCATAAGACCAGGCACATCTCCTGAGGTGCACATAAACCAAATAACTGCTGCAGCATATGGGCGCCTAGCAAACCTAAGAACAGCATTCCGACATCTTAATAAAGAATCGTTCAGGACCCTGTACACTGCGTACATTAGGCCCATATTGGAGTATGCAGCACCAGTTTGGAACCCACACCTAGCCAAGCCCGTTAGGAAACTAGAGAAAGTGCAAAGATTTGTAACAAGTCTAGTCCCGGAGCTAAGGGGTATGTCCTACGAGGAGAGGTTAAGGGAAATAGATCTGACGACACTGGAGGACAGGAGAGATAGGGGGGACATGATAACGACATAAAATACTGAGAGGAATCGACAAGGTGGACAGAGACAGAATGTTCCAGAGATGGGACACAGATGATTCACAGGATTGTTAGGAAGCATTTCTTTTGTCACAGAGTTGTCAGGAAGTGGAATAGTCTGGGAAGTGATGTAGTGGAGGCAGGGTCCATACATAGCTTTAAGAAGAGGTATGATAAAGCTCATGGAGCAGGAAGAGTGTCCTAGTAGTGGCCAGTGAAGAGGGGGGCAGGAGCTTTGACTCGACTCCTGCAACCACAACTAGGTGAGTACGCGCGTGTGTAGTATAGAGGGTGTCTGTGGGTTCTGACTGGTCAGGTTAGTAATTCATGTCCTGTCATATGTGGAATCGAGACTAGGAAACTGCCACCCCATTCCTAGTTACCTGAAGTAATACATGGACGGTTGAACCGTAGATCTCTGTTGGAATGTGGTAAGACCCTTAATACATAGTCTTCTCCATTGAGGTGGTAGGGTGATGTAGGCCGATGTTCCAGAGATCTCTATAAGTCAGGTGTAACCGTCTTGAATGGTAGCGAGAGATCCTTTATCGTGGTGAAATGTATCTAATTCGGGTTATAATGTGTTATTGAATGTTACTTCACTGCAAGGACGGTAAGGAAGTTCGCCCTGTTCCAACTATTGATTTTTTTGTGACTGTTGGCTATGCGCAGCTGGTTGGCTGGCTAGGCAAAATTAATCTGTCTAATTCTAGCTTAGCTTAAATGCATATAAATAGTAGTGTATAGTACATTAGCCTGTGGGCTTCATTACAGATTAAGTCTTACATATTAAGAGTATATAAAGAACTGTGGCACCCCTTTAGGCGTGGGTGGGGGCTGCACCTTCCCCCTCCTTTCCCCCCAACTTGGGGTAGTGTTTACGGTCTGGAAAATTTGAGATTTTCCACACTCGAGGAGGGGAGAGTGTTTGATGTGTTGGTGAGCCACCTTGGCGACTCTGTTGTGTTGCAAATTGATTGCTGGGGTCTCTGTCGGTGCCATAGATCTATGTGGACAGTTCAGTGTAATTGGTACTAAACTGTGGGTGGTCCTGGCACACACAGTGCCAGTGGCCTTGGTTACACAGCAACGTATCCCCCATGAATTTTTCGAGGCTAAACTGTTAAAAGATATCCTGCCCTGTAAAGCTAAATGGTTCAGATATGTGCATGACATCTTGTGGTTGTGGCCAAATGATATCCCCCTGGATACATTTTTACCGAGTCTTAATGTTGTGGTCAAGTCTATTAATTTCACTGTGGATAAAGAAGTGGACTCTAAACTCCCTTACTACATGTGTTGATACACTGTGTTAATAGAAAGTTCAAGTTTACAATATATAGGAAGGCCACATATGTTCATATGTGTCCATATGTGTTCATATATCTATTATTATTACAAGTATGAGAACAGAGTAAAACGGAGTGTATTTCTCACCATATTTCTGAGAGCTTATTAATTATATAGTAATATAGTATATTCTTCTTCATTCAACACACCGGCCGTGTCCCACCAAGGCAGGATGGCCCAAAAGAAAAAAAAAAAGATTCTCCTTTTACATTTAGTAATATATACAGAAGAAGGGGTTACTAGCCCCTTGCTCCTGGCATTTTAGTTGCCTCTTACGACACACATGGCTTACGGAGGAAGAATTCTATTCAACTTCCCCATGGAGATAAGAGAAAATAAAAAAGAACAAGAACTAGTAAGAAAAATAGAAGAAAACCCAGAAGGGTCACGCTACACAAACATGTACACGTTTATGTATACTTACTCATCTGAGTTTTCTTTGATTTTATCTTAATGGTTCTTGTTCTTATTGTTTTCCCTTCATATCCATGGGAAGTGGAATAGAATCTTTCCTCCGTAAGCCATGCGTTGTAAAGTCAACTAAAATGCCGAACAATGGGCTAGTAACCCTTTTCTGTATAGCTTACTAAAAGAAAAGAAGAAAACCGTCAAGGGGATGTTTGAATGTGCGTGGATGTTGTGCGAATGATAAGAAAGAGATGATTGTAGATGTTATGAATGAAAAGAAGCTGGATGTCCTGGCTTTAAGTGAGACAAAGCTGAAGGGGTAGGAGAGTTTCAGTGGGGAGAAATAAATGGGATTAGGTCAGGGTTTCAAATAGAGTTAGAGCTAAAGAAGGAGTGGCAATAATGTTGAATAATCAGTTATAGGAGGAAAAGAGGGAATATAAATGTATAAATTCAAGGATTATGTGGAGTAAAATAAAGGTTTGATGTGAAAAGTGGGTTATAG
The DNA here is from genome assembly GCA_009830355.1 of Cherax destructor. NCBI lineage: Eukaryota > Metazoa > Arthropoda > Malacostraca > Decapoda > Parastacidae > Cherax > Cherax destructor. Next base: position 23,374 of record WNWK01022322.1, read on the forward strand.
TAAGTGTTTATGCACCTGGGAGAGAGAGAAGTGTAGAGGAGAGAGAGATTTTGGGAAATGTTGAGTGAGTGTGTGGGAGTTTTGAACCAAGTGAGAGAGTAATTGTGGTTGGGGATCTTAATGCTAAAGTGGGTAAAAATGTTGTGGAGGAGTAGTAGGTAAATTTGGGGTGCCAGGGTAAATGTAAATGGGAACCATTAATTGAGCTATGTGTAGAAAGAGGTTTGGTAATAAGTAATACATATTTTATGAAAAAGAGGATAAATAAATATACAAGGTATGATATAGCACATAAGAAAAGTAGTTTGTTGGATTATGTATTGGTGAATAAAAGGTTGTTTATAGAGGGGTAACAGATATATCGGATCATTATTTAGTTGTAGCTACAGTTAGAGTAAAAGGTAGATGGGACAAAAAGAAAATGGCAACAGCAAGTAAAAGTGTAAAAACTAAGGGAGGAGGAAGTTAGGGTGAGATATAAGCAACTATTGGCAGAAAGGTGGGCTAGTGCAAGTAGGAGTAGTGGGGGGGTTGAAGAGAGTTGGGATAGTTTTTAAAAATGCAGTATTAGAATGTGGGGCAGAAGTTTGTGGCTATAGGAGGGTGGGTGCAGGAGGAAAGAGGAGTGAGTGGTGGAATGAAGAAGTAAAGGGTGTGATAAAAGAGAAAAAGGTAGCTTATGAGAGGTTTTTACAAAACAGAAGTGTTAATAGAAGAGCAGAGTATATGGAGAGTAAAAGAAAGGTGAAGAGAGTGGTGAGAGAGTGCAAAAGAAGAGCGGATGAAAGAATGGGAGAGGCTCTGTCAAGAAATTTTGCTGAAAACAAGAAAAAAAATTGGAGTGAGATAAACAAGGTAAGTAAGCCTAGGGAACGAATGGATTTGTCAGTTAAAAACAGAGTAGGGGAGTTAGTAGATGGGGAGCTGGATGTATTGGGTAGATGGCGGGAATATTTTGAGGAACTTTTAAATGTCGATGGAAAAAGGGAGGCGGTAATTTCATGCACTGGCCAGGGAGGTACAACATCGTTTAGGAGTGAAGAAGAGCAGGATGTGTGTGTGGGGGAGGTGCGTGAGGCATTACGTAGAATGAAAGGGGGTAAAGCAGCTGGAACTGACGGGATCATGACAGAAATGTTGAAAGCAGGAGGTGCTGGAGTGGTTGGTATTTTTGTTTAATAAATATATGAAAGAGGGGAAGGTACCTAGGGATTGGCAGAGAGCATGTATAGTTCTTTTATATAAAGGAAAGAGGGATAAAAGAGAGTGTAAAAATTATAGGGGAATAAGTTTACTGAGTATACCAGGTAAAGTGTATGGCAGGGTTATTATTGAAAGAATTAGAGGTAAGACAGAGAGTAGGATTGCAGATGAGCAAGGAAGCTTTAGAGTGGGTAGGGGATGTGTAGATCAAGTGTTTACAGTGAAGCATATATGTGAACAGTATTTAGATAAAGGTAGAGAGTTTTTTTTGCATTTATGGATTTATAAAAGGCATATGATAGAGTGGATAGGGGAGCAATGTGGCAAATGTTGCAAGTGTATGGAATAGGTAGTAAGTTACTGAAGGCTGTAAAGAGTTTTTATGAGGATAGTGAGGCTCAGGTTAGGGTGTGTAGGAGAGAGGGAGATTACTTCCCGGTAAAAGTAGGTCTTAGACAGGGATGTGTAATGTCACCATGGTTGTTTAATATATTTATAGATGGGGTTGTAAAAGAAGTAAATGCTAGGGTGTTGGGGAGAGGGTGAACATAGATAAGAGTAAGGTGATGAGGGTATCAAACGATTTAAATAAAGACAAACTGGATATCACATTGGAGAGAGGGATTATGGAAGAAGTAAATGTTTTCAGATATTTGGGAGTTGACGTGTCAGCGGATGGGTTTATGAAGGATGAGGTTAACCATAGAATTGATGAAGGAAAAAAGGTGAGTGGTGAGTTGAGGTATGTGTGGAGACAAAAAACGTTATCCATGGAGGCAAAGAAGTGAATGTACGAAACTATAGTGGTACCAACACTCTTAAATGGGTGTGAAGCATGGGTTGCAAATGCTGCAGCGAGGAGGCGGCTGGAGGCAGTGGAGATGTCCTGTCTAAGGGCAATGTGTGGTGTAAATATTATGCAGAAAATTCGGAATGTGGAAATTAGGAGAAGGTGTGGAGTTACTAAAAGTATTTGTCAGAGGGCTGAAGAGGGGTTGTTGAGGTGGTTTGGTCATTTAGAGAGAATGGATCAAAGTAGAATGACTTGGTTAGCGTATAAATCTGTAGGGAAAGGAAGGCGGGGTAGGGGTCGTCCTAGAAAAGGTTGGAGGGAGGGGGTAAAGGAGGTTTTGTGGGCGAGAGGCTTAGACTTTCAGCAAGCATGTGTGAGCTTGTTAGATAGGAGTGAATGGAGACGAATGGTTTTTGGGACCTGACGAGCTGATGGAGTGTGAGCAGGGTAACATTTTGTGAACGGATTCAGGGAAACCAGTTAATTGATTTAGTTGGACTTGAGTCCTGGAAACGGGAAGTACAATGCCTGCACTTTAAAGGAGGGGTCTGGGATAGTGACAGCTGGGAGGGACAATTCTCAGCTGTCGTATCTGAGCTCCTCTGCAAAGAGAGTGATTATGTATGAGTGTGGTGAAAGTGTTGAATGATGATGAAAGTATTTTCTTTTTGGGGATTTTCTTTCTTTTTGGGTCACCCTGCCTCGGTGGGAGACGGCCGACTTGTTGAAAAAAAAATATATATTTATATATTTATATTTATATATTTATATATATATATATATATATATATATATATATATATATATATATATATATATATATATATATATATATATATATATATATATATAAATATATATATATACATGTCGTGCCGATTAGGTAAAACTTGCGATTTTGGCTTAAATAGCAACGCTCTTCTTGCCATATAAGACAAGTGAAAATTTGTGTATGCAATAATTTCGCCAAAATCATTCTGAACCTAACGAAAAAAATATATATCATTGTGTTTGTTTATTATTAAATTATTGTAAACGTATCCAAAATATATTTAGTTGGGTTATGCTAAATTAAATTGCGCTTGTTATAATTAGGTTAGGTAGGTTTTCAAAGTTTCTCTTGGTACAAAATTATAAATTTTACATTAACATATATGAAAAAAATATATCTTTAAACGTATAAGAAAATTTTAGAAAGGACTTAATTTTAAATGAGTTATTGCTAATTGACCAGTTTTACCTAATCGGCACGACATATATATATATATATATATATATATATATATATATATATATATATATATATATATATATATATATATATATATATATATATATATATATATATATATATATATACATATATATATATATATATATATATATATATATATATATATATATATATATATATATATATATATATATATATATATATATATATATATATATATACATTATATATATATATATATAATCGGTATTTCATATCAAAACTTAAATAAAATATATGAGAGTGCAGTAATTGTTTTAATCAGTTAGTTCTTATATTAACACATTTCTCCTAAAATATGAGTCATGTTTAGAATTGTTAAGCTTGTATATTTTTAAACATTTAAATATTTAGAATAGATAATACCTGATCTTCCGAAACATTTGCTCTAGTAAATTATGAAAAATGGAAGTCACATGTTAACTGATTATTAAATGTCAAATTTTCTTGGCATTTAGATGGTATGAAGAGAAACTCTGGTATATATAAAAGCTTTTGCTTCTAGGCATGGGACGAAATGCTGGAAGGAATGTTGGAGACCATGAAGAAGAAACTCAACTTTACTATGACGGCTATCGAGAGTTCTGGTGGTATTAATAAGATGCCTAATGGTTCATATAATGGAGGAATGGGCTTGCTCCAACGTTTTGTAAGATTATTTTATACAATGATTATAATAAGAATGATGTTAATTTTCCTTAGAATGACATTAGAATATATATATATATATATATATATATATATATATGTCGTGCCGATTAGGTAAAACTTGCGATTTTGGCTTAAATAGCAACTCTCTTTTTGCCATATAAGACATGCGAAAATTTGTGTATGCAATAATTTCGCCAAAATCATTCTGAACCTAACGAAAAAAATATATTTCATTGTGTTTGTTTATTATTAAATTAATGTTAACGTATCTAAAATATATTTAGTTGGGTTAGGCTAAATTAAATTGCGCTTGTTGTAATAAGGTTAGGTAGGTTTTCAAAGTTTCTCTTGGTACAAAATTATAAATTCTTACATTAACATAAATGAAAAAAATATGTCTTTAAACGTATAAGATAAAATTTTAGAAAGGACTTAATTTTAGATGAGTTCTTGCTAATTGACCAGTTTTACCTAATCGGCACGACATATATATATATATATATATATATATATATATATATATATATATATATATATATATTTTTTTTTTTTTTTTTTTTTTTTTTTCAACAAGTCGGCCGTCTCCCACCGAGGCAGGGTGACCCAAAGAAGAAAATCCCCAAAAGAAAATACTTTCATCATCATTCAACACTTTCACCACACTCATACATAATCACTCTCTTTGCAGAGGCGCTCAGATACGACAGCTGAGAATAGTTCCTCCCAGCTGTCACTATCCCAGACCCCTCCTTTAAAGTGCAGGCATTGTACTTCCCATTTCCAGGACTCAAGTCCAACTAAATCAATTAACTGGTTTCACTGAATCCCTTCACAAAATGTTACCCTGCTCACACTCCAACAGATCGCCATGTCCCAAAAACCATTCGTCTCCATTCACTCCTATCTAACACGCTCACACATGCTTGCTGGAAGTCCAAGCCCCTCGCCCACAAAACCTCCTTTACCCCTTCCCTCCAACCTTTTCTAGGACGACCCCTACCCCGCCTTCCTTCCCCTACAGATTTATACGCTCTCCAAGTCATTCTACTTTGATCCATTCTCTCTAAATGACCAAAACACCTCAACAACCCCTGTTCAGCCCTCTGACAAATACTTTTAGTAACTCCACACCTTCTCCTAATTTCCACATTCCGAATTTTCTGCATAATATTTACACCACACATTGCCCTTAGACAGGACATCTCCACTGCCTCCAGCCTCCTCCTCGCTGCAGCATTTGCAACCCATGCTTCACACCCATATAAGAGTGTTGGTACCACTATACTTTCGTACATTCCCTTCTTTGCCTCCATGGATAACGTTTTTGTCTCCACAGATACCTCAATGCACCACTCACCTTTTTCCTTCATCAATTCTATGGTTAACCTCATCCTTCATAAACCCATCCGCTGACACGTCAACTCCCAAATATCTGAAAACATTTACTTCTTCCATAATCCCTCTCTCCAATGTGATATCCAATTTTTCTTTATTTAAATCGTTTGATACCCTCATCACCTTACTCTTATCTATGTTCACTTTTAACTTTCTACCTTTACACACTCTCCCAAACTCGTCCACTAACCTTTCCAACTTTTCTTTAGAATCTCCCATAAGCACAGTATCATCAGCAAAAAGTAACTGTGTCAACTCCCATTTTGCATTTAATTATCCATAATTTAATCCCACCCCTCTCCCCAACACCCTAGCATTTACTTATTTTACAACCCCATCTATAAATATATTAAACAACCATGGTGACATTACACATCCCTGTCTAAGACCTACTTTTACCGGGAAGTAATCTCCCTCTCTCCTACACACCCTAACCTGAGTCTCACTATCCTCATAAAAACTCTTTACAGCCTTCAATAACTTACTACCTATTCCATACACTTGCAACATTTGCCACATTGCTCCCCTATCTACTCTATCATATGCCTTTTCTAAATCCATAAATGCAATAAAAACTTTTCTACCTTTATCTAAATACTGTTCACACACACACACACACACACACACACACACACACACACACACACACAATATATATATATATATATATATATATATATATATATATATATATATATTAGGTAGTAGGTCGATAGACAGCAACCACCCAGGGAGGTACTACCGTCCTGCCAAGTGAGTGTAAAACGAAAACTTGTAATAGTTTTACATGATGGTAGGATTGCTGGTGTCTTTTTTCTGCCTTATAAACACGCAAGAATTCAGGTACGTCTTGCTACTACTACTTACACTTAGGTCACACTACCATGCATGCACAAACATATATATGTACACCTCTCTCGTTTTTTTCTATTTTCTTACTAGTTCTTGTTCTGGTTTATTTCCTCTTATCTCCATGGGGAAGTGGAACAGAATTCTTCCTCCGTAAGCCATGCGTGTTGTAAGAGGTGACTAAAATGCCGGGAGCAAGGGGCTAGTAACCCCTTCTCCTATATACATTACTAAAGTTAAAAGATAAACTTTTTTTTTCGGATGGGGGGGGGGGGCACCCTGCTTCGTTGGGTTACGGCAGGTTTGTTGAAAGAACAAATATATATATACAAACTTTCATCATCATTCACTCCATCACTGTCTTGCCAGAGGGGTGCTTTACACTACAGTTATAAAACTGCAACATTAACGCCCCTCCTTCAGAGTGCAGACACTGTACTTCCCATCTCCAGGAATCAAGTCTGGCCTGCCGGTTTCACTGAATCCCTTCATAAATTTTACCTTGCTCACACTCCAACAGCACGTCAAGTATTAAAAAACATTTGTCTCCATTCACTCCTATCTAACACTCTCACGCACGCTTGCGGGAAGTCCAAGTCCCTCGCACACAAAACCACCTTTACCCCCTCCCACCAACTTTTCCATGGCCGAACCCTACCCCCCTTTCCTCCACTACAAATTTATACACTCTCGAAGTCATTCTATTTCGTTCCATCCTCTCTACATGTCCAAACCTCTGGATAACAGTTTTGGTAATCCCACACCTTCTCCTAATCTCCAAACTATGGATTCTCTGCATTATATTCATTCCACACACTGCCCTCAGACATGACATCTCCACTGCCTCCAGCCATCCCCTTGTTACAACATTCACAAACCATGCCTCACACCCATTCAAGAGCGTTGGTATAACTACACTCTCATACATTCCCCTCTTTGCTTTCATGAATAAAGTTCTTTGTATCCACAGACTCCTCAGTGCACTACTCACCTATTCCCCGCGTCAATTCTATGATTTACCTCATCTTTCATAGACCTATCTGCTGACACGTCCACTCCCAAATATCTGAATACATTCACTTCCTCCATACTCTCTCCCTCCAACCTGATATCCAATCTTCTGTTACTAATTTTTTTGTTATCCTCATCACCTGACTCTTTTCTATATTCACTTTTAATTCCTTCTTTTACATACCCTACCAAACTTATCAACCAACCTCTGCAACTTCTCTTCAGAATCCCCCAAAAGCACAGTGTCATCAGCAAAGAGCAACTGTGACAACTCCCACTTTGTGTTAGATTCTTTATCTTTTAACCCCACACCTCTTGCCAACACCCGAGCATTCACTTCTCTTACAACTCCATCTATAATTATGTTGAACAACCATGATGACATCACACATCCCTGTATAAGGCCTACATTTATTGGGAAATAATCCCCCTTTCGCCTACATACTCTAACCTGAGCCTCACTATCCTCGCAAAGACTCTTCACTGTTTTCAATAATCTACCTCCTATTCCATAGACCTGCAACATCTGCCATATTGCCCCCTATCCACCTTATTATACTCCTTTTCCAAATCCATAAATGCCACAAAAACCTCTTTACCATTATCTGAACACTGTTCACCTAAATTTTTCACTGTAAACACTTGGTCTACACACCCCCTACCCTTCCTAAAGCCTCCTTGTTATCCTACTCTCCGTCTTACTCTTAATTCTTTCAATAATAACTACCATTCACTTTACCAGGTATACTCAACAAACATTCCCTATAATTTTTATACTCTCTTTTGTCCCCTTTGCCTTTATACAAAGGAACAATACATGTTCTCTGCCAATCCCTATATATATATATATATATATATATATATATATATATATATATATATATAATATATATATATATATATATATATATATAAAAATGGTCAATTAGGAATATTATTTAAAATTTAAATCCTTTATAAAAACCCCTTTTAAATGATTTTTTCATTAATATTAAATGTAAAAATTAAAAATTTTTCCAAAAAAAACCTTTATTATAACAAGGGAATTTTATTTAGGGTAATAACTAAATATATTTAAAAAAATACAAAAATTTAACAATGAAATATTTTTTTTTGTTATTTCGGAATGATTTTCAAAATTTTTGCATACACAAATTTTGCTTGCCTTATTCTCAAAAGAACGGGTATTTAAGCCCAAATGCAAATTTTTAAACGGGACGAAAAAAAAAAATTTTATATATTTAACGTGCCGATTGGTTGGGCAATTAGCAAAAACCATCAAAATTAAGTCCTTTCTAAAATTTTTCATATTTAAAGACATATTTTTTTTTTTTATTTTGTAAAATTTAAAATTTTCACCAAGAAAACTTGAAAACCCCCAAAACCTTTTCAACAAGCGAAATTTTAATTTAGTAACCCAACTAAATATATTTTAGATACGTTAACATTAATTTAAAATAAACAAACACAATGAAATATATTTTTCGTTATGTTCAGGATGATTTTGGGAAATTATTGCATACACAAATTTTTACTTGTCTTATGGAAAAGGGGGTTTATTTGCTAAAATCGGTTTTACCAATGGAACATTTTTAATATATATATATATATATATATATATATATATATATATATAGGGGGTAGGGGGAAGGGGCAAATGGCCCAGGAAGAAATACAAATTTCTTCCTTGAAGCCATTTTTTCCACTTCTCCCGAGGCATGGGTCCCACAATTTTGTCCAGAGGTGGACCCCCTCATATTATATATATATATATATATATATATATATATATATATATATATATATATATATATATATATATATATATATATATATATTATTATTAAGGTTGTTCCCAAAAAATTAATTTAAAAAAACTGATCTATAAACTGATCTTATGTTAAATTTTATTTTGTTAATTAATTAATTTAACTGAAAAGGGCTTTCCCTAAATTCTTTTTTAAAATGTAAAATCCCTGTGAAATAAAGGGCATGGATTATTTGTTTTTAAAGTCCACATATTTTTTGCAAAAATAAATTATGAATGAATAAGGGGGATGATGAAGTTTCAATAAGGGGGAAAATAATAACAGATGTACTAATGTGTTATAAATTAACCAGAAACAATAATATATGGGGGCGGAATAAAGTTAAAACATTATTTTCTCCCCCTTTGAAGGGGGACAC
>WNWK01022323.1:0-32734 GCA_009830355.1 Cherax destructor
AAAGCTAAAGGAATCTTACAGGAGTCAAGAAACGTGCAAATAACTAAAAGCCATAAATGAAATTGAAAGAAACCAAAAATATTTTTTTTCTTATGCCAAATCTAAGTCGAGAACAACAACAAGTATTGGGTCCCTACTTAGACGAGATGGGTCCTTCACAGATGACAGCAAGGAAATGAGTGAGCTACTCAAGTCCCAGTATGACTCAGTTTTTAGTGAGCCGCTAACCAGACTGAGAGTCGAAGACCTAAATGAATTTTTTATGAGAATGCCACAGAATTTGGTAGAAGCAAACCTATACCATCATGGCAAGTTACAAAAGTAATGAACCATCTACACTACTATACATGGTTACAATCATGAACAAATTACGAAGTAATGAGCTACTGACACGTCCACACTTGGTCACAATTGATTTTTTTATGAGCAAGACAGAATTTGGTAGCCTCAAACCTATCTGCCTCTTTAAGGGGGGCTCCTTGTCGCGGTAAAGAGGCTATCGGTCAGAGGAATTGGACCTCTTGGTCTCCTTCCTCAGCCCGAACCTAATTACCCCCAATCCCCCTCCCTTTCCCATCTTCCCCATCCTCCTTTTCCCTTTCCTCCTCCTCATCCCCCCCTTATTCCCTTCCCATTTTTACCCTGTGAGCTTCTCTCCACAGGCATTCTGGCTCCTAGGTAGGGGGAAGGGTACTGTGGTCCATCCCATTCCATTGAGGTTCTTGGTTCTTGGATGTTCTGATCCCTCTCCGGTCTCCCAGGGGGTGGCTTTGGGTATCTTTCGGGTGACAGGTGTATCTCTGGAGGCCACCTTTCGGATTCCGGGGGTGATGGCTGAAGGAGGTATGCTTTGTGGCGGGTATCCGGCCACCCTCTCTTTTGTCCGCCGAGGTCGCTCGGTGGATGTGAGGTTGCTATCCCGGATTGCTGGTTTACTGGCATGAAGGGTAGGGAATGGCACGGGTTCCATGCAGCATCTGTACTACTTGCGGTGTTGAGGTCCTCTTAGGCGTGGAGGGGGATTTACACGCCTTTCATTCCTCATAGGAGCTATTCCTCCACGTTCCCCCCAATATTTATTCTTTTTTTTTCTTTTTATTTTATTTTCTTCTTTCTTTTTTTTATTAAAAACAAAAAAGAAAGAAGTAACCTAACAATGGACGACCCAATCCGTGAACCTACTACCCCCGAGCCCCTTCCTGATACGGCACCCAGGCTGACCCTACCTTGTTAATGGACAACTCTTCGGCCACTTCCAATACCTCTGTACCTCTTGCTGGTGCCTGTTCGTCACTTGCTTCAGGTACCAGGGATCCGACCGGCCCTTTTGACATGTCTGACCTTCGCTCTTCTCTGACCTTGATTCCGGCTTCTCCCTCTACGGTGCGACAATTTTCGGATTGCTCGCCCATCCAACGTCGGACCACCTTTGGTCCCACATCCAAATGACCAAGACCCTTACATGACGATTCGACACTTCATTCTCATTCATCTCAGAAATGACCAGCTCGTCACACACTCCCCTTAAACACTTTGTTTCACACTACTCAATGGACAAAGTTTTTTACTCTATGACCGACTTCTGTTACCTATCTTTCCGATCATAGTATTGGTAAGGCTCTGCTACGCCATGTAGGTAAAGATATCTCATTTCACGCTCTCAAGAGCGGCACTCGCATCATCACGGTCCAGAATGCTGGCCAAGCTCGTGATCTTTCTCTCCTTACAACAATAGATACTATTCCTATCACTATTGACAAACATCATTCACTCAATTCTTGTAGTGGTACTGTCATTTTACCCCACACCATTGTCCAACGGAATTTCCAGACATGTGGTGATGGCATTCTGGAGCAGCTTGAGCTCCAAGATCTCTCTATCCTCAAAGTTGACACTTTTGTCCTCCCTGCCAGTAAGCAAAGACGTTATCCTTGCAATATAGCTCGTTTAACATTTGACTGCCGTGAATTTCCGCCCTCGGTCTACATTGCAGGTCACCGTTTACAAGTTCGAAAGGTGACCCCTAAACCGCAACAGTGCAGAAACTGCTGGCGTTTTGGTCAGCCAGTGAAATATTGCAGGTCCATGGCCGAATGCCCAGTCTGTGGTGCCAACGACCATACCAGTCCTTCTTATAATCTACCTCATTCTTGCCTTAACTGTCGTGAGGCACATCCATCTTACTCTCGCTGTTGTCAGCTTTAACTAAACGAGTGGGAAATCCGTTGTCTCAAAGAGGCGGAAGGCGTCTCATATGCTATGGCCATCTCTCAATGCCTTCAAGGGAGATTTCCCCGTATTTCCTATTATCGCATTGCTAAACGTCCCCCCACATCTGGGGTCCCAACTCCCATGGCTTCCTCTGTGGTTGCCCCATCCTCAATCACCCCTGTCTCGAATTCTTTTGCTGTTCTAGGCTCTGAGGTCCCTACCTCGGCATCCCATATTCTTCTCATAAGTCCGGCAAAAATCCCCATTGCCGGGTTCTTCACCTCCGACTAGTTCTGTAATGTGTGTGGAGGTTCCTCCTCCTCCTCGTTCAATATCTTCATCCCCTGTCCCCTCCCAAGTTTCTTCCTTGGCTGCCCCCCCCAGGTCACTTCCACTCCTGTCCCCTCCCAAGCCCCTTCGACAGTTTCCTCTTCCATCTCCTCGCCCTCTACTTTAGTAGTCTATAGTCTCCCAGATTGTTGCTTACCCTCCTCCTCCTTCCATCTCTAATGTGGTCCCACCTCCTGCATCTTTGTCTTCTGAAATGCTGGAAGCTATCGCAGGATATATTGCATAGACTGGAACATTGTTGGACACCGCTCCACCTCCGGTTCCTCCTCCTCTCTCTTCTCTGTCAACACCCCTCCTTCCTTCACAGCGTCTCACTCCTTCTCTGCTTACAGGTCTTCCACTGCCTCCGCACGTGGACTTTTCTAACCCTAGTCCATAGATACCTCTAACTTCGACTTATATCTCTCTCTTCATAAATCATGGCTTATTTACAGTGGAATATCCGAGGCCTCAGGGGTAACCGGGGTGAGCTTCAGGTGTTGTACTCCCAGTTTTTCCCTGTTGGGGTCTGTTTGCAAGAACCCAAATTACAATCCGCTGTTATCCGTCCATTTTCTGGCTATGATTTGCTATAATTATCAGATCCTTTTTCAGATGGAACCTTTAACAAAAGCGCTCTTCTTATACGCACTGGTATTCCATACCGTCAGCTCTATGTTCATTCTTCTCTACATTACACTGCAGCCCGTATCCACTTGAATAAGTGGTATACACTCTGTTCTTTATATCTCTCCCCTTCTCGGGCATTGTCTATCCCAGATGTTGATTTTCTAGTTTCTTCCTTGCTGCCACCTCTTCTGTTACTTGGCGATTTTAACGCACACCATTTTCTCTGGGGAGTCACACTGTGACTCCCGTGGCATTCAGTTGGAGGCATTTCTTGCTTCTCTCCCCTTCCATGTTTTAAATACGGGTACTCCCACCCATTTTGATCCTCGAACTCATTCTTTCTCTTGCATCGATCTCTCCATCTGCTCTTCCTCAACTGTCTTTGACTTCATCTGCTCTCTCCTGCCGGACTTACATGACAGTGATCATTTTCCAATCATCCTCATGTCCCCTTCGTATTCTCCACCTCCTCGTAGCCCACGCTGGCAATTTGACTGAGCGAAATGGGACCTTTACGCACATCTTACTGCCTTTCATGAGGCTCCATTCTCGTCTTCCATTGATGCGGCTTTACATCTCTTCTCGTCCTCCATCTTAACTGCAGCTTCACATTCTATCCCCCAAACCTCGGGCGAGCATTCTCAGGAGTTTGTGCCTTGGTGGTCTCCTGCTTGTGCTCGGGCAGTACGTTTGAAATGCACTGCGTGGGGCAGGTACTAGTATAACAAAACCACAGAGAGACTCCTTGATTTTAAGCAGAGGAGAGTAATTGCTTGCTTTGTCATATGCGACATTAAACGCACTTGCTGGCGGGATTACGTTTCCACCATCACTTCGGCTTCCTCGATGAGTGCAGTCTGGAAGAAAGTGCTGAAATTGAGTGGTAAATTCTCCCCCGACTCGGCTCCTGTTCTTCAGGTTGCTGGTGTCGATATAGCACACCCTCTTGCCATTGCCACTGAAATTGGTAATCATCTGGTTTGCATTTCTCAGGGGCTCCATCTATGCCCCTCGTTCCTTTCTTCTAAGTCTGCCAGCAAGTTAAAGCTCTTAGATTTTTCTTCTCTTAAAGAAGACTCTTATAATGTGCCTTTTACCCTTCAAGAACTGGAGGCAACACTCTCTGCTTGCCGATGATCGGCAGCTGGGCCAGACGGCATACATATTCGTATGCTACAGCATTTACATCAGTCTGCTCTTACTGTCCTCTTACGACTCTTTAATCTTATATGGTCGCAAGGAATTATTCCCCAGCTGTGAAAGTCTGCTATTGTTCTCCCTTTTCACAAAGCGGGTACTACGGGACATGATACCTCCCACTACCGTCCCATCGCTCTTACCAGTGCAGTTTGCAAAGTAATGGAACGTCTAGTTAATAGACGTTTGATGTGGTATTTAGAGACATACAGTAATCTCTCCACTAGTCAATATGGCTTTCGTAAAAGCCGTTCTGCCATTGACCCCTTACTGCGCTTGGATACATATATTCGTAATGCCTTTGCTAATAACCACTAAGTTATTGCCATCTTTTTTGACATTGAGAAGGCTTATGACACAACTTGGAGGTATAATATCTTGGCCCAGGCCCACTCCTTAGGCCTCCATGGCAATCTACCATTTTTCCTTAAATCCTTCTTAAATGAAAGACATTTCCGTGTCCTGGTTAGTAATGAGCTTTCCCGGGAGTTTGTCCAAGATGAAGGTGTCCCCCAGGGATGTGTTCTGAGCACAACACTCTTTCTCCTTGCTATAAATAATCTGACATCTGTTCTCCCATCCAACATTTGGTCATCGCTCTATGTGGATGACTTTGCTATAGCTTGTGCAGGTGCTGACTGTCACCTCATTGCAGTTTCCATCAACCGGGTTTCCGATTGGGACACCACTCACGGGTTTAAATTTTCTAGTGGCAAAACTCATCAAATTACGTTTACTAGACGTTCAGTGGTCTCTGATCATCCATTGTACCTATACGGCTCACGTATCCCAGAACGTGATACAGTCAGGTTTCTCGGCCTCCTGTTTGACCGTCGATTGTCCTGGAAACCTCACATTTCCTCTCTGAAGGCAACTTGTCATAGCCGGCTGAACCTCCTTAAAACTCTAGCACATCTTTCATGGGGGGCTGATTGTAGAACTCTCCTTCGCCTGCATTCAGTTCTCATTTTATCGAAACTCAATTATAGTGACCAGATATATTTAGCAGCCTCCCCTGATACTCTGTCCAACCTTAATCCCATTCATCACCAGAGATTGCGTTAATGCCTTGGTGCATTTTGTTCTTCCCCGGATGAGAGCCTCTATGTAGAAGTGAACATTCCATCCTTGTCCGATCGTCGTGATGCACATTGCCTTCGCTATTATGTTCGCTCTCATGACCTCCGCATTCCTTCTATGTATAGGATTGTCACAGATGTTAGTAGACGCTCTTTATTTGTTCGTCGACCCTGTTTACTTCGTCCCTTTTCTCTTCGCCTACTTTTGCTCATCTTCCCTTCAGCTACCACCTTTCTATGTTCATGTGGCATCTCCCTTTCCCCTACCCCCTTGGGAAGTTCCTGCTGTCCGTGTCTTTTTTTTTCCTCTGCCTTGCACAAAAGCCCTACAGCGGCTTTTCGCTCTTTTTCTAGACCACTTTCATTCTCATTCCCATTCCATCACAGCATACACCGATGGTTCTAAGTCATCAGACTGCGTCGGATTTGCAGCAGTGTTTCCGGACAGCGTCTTGCAAGAGCATCTATTATCCTATTATTGTACGCCATTCTTGTGGCACCATTTGTGGTCGTTTCAGACTCCCTTAGTGCTTTACAGGCTATCCGGAAATTTGATACACCTCACCCCCTAGTTCTTCGTATCCAACTTTGGTTACGCCGTATCTCTAGCAAACACAAATATATTGTTTTTTGTTGGGTCCCTGGTCATGTTGACATACAGGGCAATGAACAGGCAGACACTGCTGCACGGTCAGCAGTACATGACCTTCCAGTTTCATATAGAGGTGTTCCATTCACGGACTATTTTGCGGTCATTGCTACCCACCTTCGCACCCGTTGGCAACAACGCTGGTCTGACCTGCTAAATAACAAACTTCATTCTATTAAACCGAGTATAGGTTTCTGGCCTTCTTCTTGTCACCAAAGTCGAGGTTGGGAGACTACACTCTCCCGTCTTCGCATCGGCCACACTCGTCTTACTCATGGGTATCTCATGGAGAGGCTCCCTGTCCCTCTCTGTGAGCATTGTCAGGTTCCAGTGTCTGTTTGCCCTTTCTTTGCCTTTCTTTCTTGCTGATGGACCCTTCTTTAATCCTGACTCTCTCATTGACGTTTTGACAGCAACTGACTTACTCCACAAAATCAAGATTATACCTCTAGCACTCCCCTCAGTCCCTTCTACCTCAATATCTTGCTACCCTCTATTCCTGCACTATCCACTTACCTGCTGCACTCCATACCCTACTAATCATCCTTCTCCCTCTTACAACCCATTCTCCCTGTATCTAGCCCTAACCTGCTGCGCTGTATGACCCCTGTGGTTTAGCACTTCTTTTTGATTATAATAATAATCAAACCTATCTGGCATTATCCTGATGCCAAATGACTTCGAAAAGGCGATAAATGACATGCCCATGCACTGTGCCCCAGGCCCAGACTCATGGAACTCCGTGTTCATCAAGAACTGCAAGACGCCCTTATCATGTACTTTTAACATCCTATGGAGCTATGAAGGAGCATGGACACTGGGGTCGTCCCGCAGTTACTAAAAACAACAGACATAGCCCCACTCCACAAAGGGGGCAGTAAAGCAATAGCAAAGAACTACAGACCAATAGTGCTAACATCCCATATCATAAAAATCTTTGAAAGGGTTCTAAGAAGCAAGATCGCCACTCATCTAGATACCCACCAGTTACACAACCCAGGGCAGCATGGGTTTAGATCAGGTCGCTGAGGTCAGTGGTCACGTGTGGTCATACCTGTCCTAAGCTGTCTGGGAATTAGCGTGGGGTGATACCGAGCACATGGCTCGCTGCAGTGTTTTAGAATCTCAGGTTGAAGTGTTGAAGAAGGAGGTTCTACTTCTTCAGGAGGAAAATAGGAGGCTGAAGCTTCGCCTAGATGGGTGTGGGTGTGGGAGTGAGTGTGAGATGGTTGGAGCTGGTAAGGAGGAAATGGCTACCAACAGTGAAAGTGGCAGCCGCTTTAAGTGGCAAGTGGTTCACAATTCAGGAAGAAGGAAGGTTAATAGAGAAGATGTGAAGGTAGGAAATCGATTCTCTGTTCTCCAGGACGAGTGTACTTCAGTGGTCAGTGAGGTTAAAGGTACCACTGACTCCCCTGCTAATCAAGGTAAGAATATTCTGATTGTGGGAGACTCTCAGGTAAGATATATGGACCGTGCTTTTTGTAACAGAGACAGGAAGGTCAGACAGAGGGTGTGCCTCCCAGGAGCTGGTGTTGGTGACATAGTCAGCAGGTTGGATAATATTATGTCAGGTAATGGGAACAAGCCCATTATCTGTCTTAGTGCTGGTGGAAATGACATTGGGAAGGGCAGGAGACAGGAGCTACTAGATAAGTACAGGTCAGCCATAGAAGTCGTTAGGTCTAAGGGAGGTATCCCAATCATATGTAGCATTTTGCCTAGAAAGGGAGTGGGCAATGAATGGATGTCTAGGGCAATTGGTATAAATTGCTGGCTAGACAGGTACTGCAAGGAACTTGCAATTCCATTCATTGATACCTGGGACAAATTCTATGGCAAACGTGATATGTATGCAAGGGATGGGGTTCATCTCTCTGGGGCTGGAGTGATTGCATTAGCCGATACGATTGAGGGGGTCATTGGAGACTTGTCTAGGACTTTAAACTGATAGATTATAGAGGTATGGGTGTTTGTGGGAAACAATCAGGCTGTAGTATTAGGCCTGGAAACAGCAGATATTACCAGGATACCTCAGGGATATGTTTAAAAAACAATATTCAAAATAAAGTTTGTAAATGCAAAGCAATTGATCAACAAACAAAGAGAGATAGTAGAGGGCAACGAGTGACTAGCTCCCTTAAGGTTTACTATACAAATAGTAGGAGTCTAAGAAATAAGATAGATGAGCTAAGATTACTTGCAAGTGCAGGTAATATAGATATTATTGCTATAACAGAGACCTGGTTCAACCTGAAAGATAGAGAAATGCCTTCCGAGTGCAACATTCAGGGTTACAAACTATTCCACACTGATAGGGTCAACAGGAAGGGTGGTGGAGTGGCGATGTATGTCAGAGATAATTTAAATTGTTGTGTTAGACATGATATAAGATTAGAAACAGCGGACACAGAATCTGTTTGGCTACAGTTTCTCGAGGGTCGTGAAAAATTAATTTTGGGTGTGATTTACAGGCCCCCAAGTCTGGATAGGGAGTGCAGTAAGCTGCTATGGGACGAAATTCATAAGGCGTCTAGATATGAAAATGTTGTGTTAATGGGAGATTTTAACTTTAGACAAATTGATTGGAACAATGAGACAGGTAATCTCGAGTCTAGTGACTTTCTTGATACGGTTCAGGATTGTTTTTTAAAACAGTTTGTGACAGAACCAACTAGAGGTAGCAACTTGCTTGATTTGGTTCTTGCCAACAAAGAATCACTAATTAATAATCTTGAGGTTAATGAAGAGCTTGGGGAAAGCGATCACAAATCACTTAGCTTTAATATATCATGGAATTACCCAGGTAACTGCAATCAAGTCTCTGTTCCAGACTTTCGTGTTGCCGACTTCATGGGGCTGAGAAATTACCTAGGTGGGCTAAATTGGGATGACCTGACTATGGGTCAGGTAGGTGGTTTTGGTTGCCAATATGACGTTTTTCAGAGCGTAGTTCTAGCTGCCCAGTCAACCTTTGTTCCAAGTAGGGAAATTAGATCTAACAAAAATGATCCTAAATGGATGAACAATAGATTAAAACATCTCATTGGTCAAAAGAGAGGCATATATAGGCGTGTCAAAAGAGGGGATGGACATATAAGAAATCAATATTTTCAATTAAAGAGAGAAATAAAAAAAGGAATAAGAAAAGCAAAAAGGGATTATGAGGCTAAGGTCGCAAGGGATTCGAAGACTAACCCAAAAGGGTTCTTTCAGGTATACAGAAGTAAGATTAGGGACAAGATAGGCCCACTTAAGAGTAACTCAGGACAAATCACGGACAGTGATAAGGATATGTGTGAAATTTTCAATACTTACTTCCTCTCAGTTTTTACTCAGGAAGATACTAGCGGAATTCCAGAAATAATAAATTATGTAGAACTGGAAGATAATAGACTATGCTCGATTGGGGTAACTAGTGACATGGTCCTCAGACAAATAGAGAAATTAAAACCTAACAAATCCCCAGGCCCTGATGAACTGTTTGCAAGAGTTTTAAAGGAATGTAAAGAGGAACTTAGCAAACCTTTGGCAAATCTTTTCAATATATCACTACAAACTGGCATAGTGCCAGACAAGTGGAAAAGGGCAAATGTAATACCTATTTACAAGGCAGGTGACAGGTCCTTAGCTTCGAACTATAGACCAATAAGCCTTACCTCCATAGTTGGTAAATTTATGGAATCAATAATTGCCGAGGCAATTCGTAGCCATCTTGAAAAGCATAAATTGATTAATGAATCTCAACACGGTTTTACTAAGGGGCGTTCCTGTCTTACGAATTTACTAACTTTTTTCACTAAGGTGTTTGAGGAGGTAGATCATGGTAATGAATATGATATTGTGTATATGGACTTCAGTAAGGCTTTCGATAAAGTTCCACATCAGAGGCTACTGAGGAAACTTAAGGCACACGGAATAGCAGGAGAAATTTTTCCTGGGTAGAGGCATGGTTGACAAATAGGCGGCAGAGAGTTTGCATAAATGGAGAGAAATCAGAATGGGGGCGCGTCTCAAGCGGTGTTCCACAGGGGTCAGTTTTGGGTCCCCTGTTGTTTACAATTTACATAAACGACATAGATGAGGGAATAAATAGTAACATAAGTAAATTTGCTGATGACACCAAAATAGGTCGTCCAATTCATTCAAATGAGGACATTAGAGCACTCCAGGATGATTTGAATAGACTGATGCAGTGGTCGGAGAAGTGGCAGATGCAATTTAATGTAAATACATGCAAAGTTCTAAATGTTGGGCAGGACAATAACCATGCCACATATAAGCTGAATAATGTAGATCTTATTACTTGTGATTGCGAGAAGGATTTAGGAGTTCTGGTTAGTAGTAATCTGAAGCCAAGACAACAGTGCATAAGTGTTCGCAATAAAGCTAACAGAATCCTTGGCTTCATATCAAGAAGTATAAATAATAGAAGTCCTCAGGTTGTTCTACAACTCTATATATCTTTGGTTAGGCTTCATTTAGATTATGCTGCACAGTTCTGGTCACCGTATTACAGAATGGATATAAATGCACTGGAAAACGTACAAAGGAGGATGACAAAGTTGATCCCATGTATCAGAAATCTTCCCTATGAGGATAGACTGAGGGCCCTGAATCTGCACTCTCTAGAAAGGCGTAGAATTAGGGGGGATATGATTGAGGTGTATAAATGGAAAACAGGAATAAATAAAGGGGATGTAAATAGCGTGCTGAAAATATCCAGCCAAGACAGGACTCGCAGCAATGGTTTCAAGTTGGAAAAGTTCAGATTCAGGAAGGATATAGGAAAGCACTGGTTTGGTAATAGAGTTGTGGATGAGTGGAACAAACTCCCGAGTACCGTCATAGATGCTAAGACGTTGTGTAGTTTTAAAAATAGGTTAGATAAATACATGAGTGGGTGTGGATGGGTGTGAATTTGGACCTGACTAGCTTGTATTACCAGGTCAGTAGCTGTACTAATTTCTTAAGTGGAAGTGACCTGACCAGGTGGTCGGCTGACCAGGTGGTCAACTAGACAATTATATGAGTGGGTGCGGTTGGGTGTGAGTTGGTCCTGACTAGCCTGTGCTAGGTCAGATGCAGTATTCCCTCCTTAAGTGAATGTAACCTGACCTGGCTGGGTCGGGGCTTAAGCCGTTGGAGATTTGGACCTGCCTCGCATGGGCCAGTAGGCCTGCTGCAGTGTTCCTTCTTTCTTATGTTCTTATGTTCTTAACTACTGGACCACTATGACATGGTCCTGGATGCTCTACAGTACCCGCAAAAAATCTATACCTTTCCAACACAAAAAAAAGGGCTATACATAAAATTTTGGTGAATACATTTCACTCGCGTTTTCGCCATAGGAAAAGTGTGATGACATAGTGTTTTGGAGCCTGTCTTGCTCCCTTGTTGCCCACCATGCCACGCTTCAGTGCTCTGCCAGAGCTCGGTGAGGAAGGAGGTTTGCTACATCATTTCATAAGAAAAAATAATTTTTTTTTTTTCGAGTATTTTGCAACATAGAATAAGTTTCAGAAATGGGCTTGCGACAGTCAAAGGGTTAAGCATAGCACAGGCTAAATTTTTCCCGATATGCTATGCATTGTTTGTGCTTTCAGTTTATTATTCTTCAGTGCCCCCTTTTTCACTCGACCATGAACTTTGCCAAGCTATATCTCCAATCCAAGTGGTCAGAATGGGTCGAACTAAACTTTCATTGGCAGAGAAGACCCGTGCACTCACTCTTCTAGAGCAAGGCATGTCTGTGATATGCATAGCTGCTGACCTGAGGGTGACGAGGATGGCAATTTACAACCTCAAGAAAGCAGCTGCCTCACTCCCACCTGGCTTTTACTTGAGGTCTGCGGCTGTTATGGCAGGATCTGATAACTCTTCCCTCTTCAGGATCTTGTCTCTGCAAAGAGAAGTTTAACAGCCGCAGACCTCAAGTAAAAGCCAGGTGGGAGTGAGGCAGCTGCTTTCTTGAGGTTGTAAATTGCCATCCTCGTCACCTTCTGGTCTGTGGTTACGCGTATCACAGACATGCCTTGCTCTAGTAGGGTGAGTGCACGGGTCTTCTCTGGAATTGAAAGTTTAGTTCGACCCATTCTGACCACTTGGAGCGGAGATATAGTGTGGCAAAGTTTGTGGTCGAGTGAAAGAAGGGGCACTGAAGAACAACGTAACAAACCTCCTTCCTCACCGAGCTCTGGCAGAGCACTGAAGCGTGGCATGGTGGGCAACAATGGAGCAAGACGGGTTCCAAAACACTATGTCATCACACTTTTCCTATTGTGGAAATGCGAGTGAAATGTATGCATCAAAATTTTGGGCATAGATTTTTTGTGGGCACTGTAGAAGACAAAATGCAGATGTAGTATATACAGACTTTGCAAAAGCCTTTGACAAGTGTGACCATGGTGTAATAGCACACAAAATGCGTGATAAAGGAATAACAGGAAAAGTTGGTAGATGGATCTATAATTTCCTAACAAGTAGAACACAAAGAGTAGTAGTCAACAGAGTAAAGTCTGAGGCAGCTACTGTGAAAAACTCTGTTCCACAAGGCACAGTACTTGCTCCCATCCTGTTCCTCATCCTCATATCGGACATAGACAGGGATATAAGCCACAGTGCTGTGTCTTCCTTTGCAGATGACACCCAAATCTGCATGACAGTGTCCACCGTTGAAGACACTGCAAGACTCCAAGCAGACATAAACCAAATCTTTAAATGGGCTGCAGAAAACAATATGAAGTTCAATGATTAGAAATTTCAATTACTCAGATATGGAAAACATGAGGAAATTAAAATTTCATCGGAGTATAAAAGAAATTCCAACCACACAATAGAGCGAAAAACTAATGTAAAAGACCTGGGATTGATCATGTCAGAGGATCTCACCTTCAAGGACCATAACACTGTAGCAATCGCATCTGCTAGAAAAATGACAGGATGGATAATGAGAACCTTCAAAACCAGGGATGCCAAGCCCATAGTGACACTCTTCAGGTCGCTTGTTCTATATAGGCTGGAATATTGCTGCACACTAACTGCACCTTTCAAGGCAGGTGAAATTGCTAACCTAGAAAATGTGCAGAGAACCTTCATGGCACGCATAACTGCGATAAACCACCTCAGTTACTGGGAACGCTTAAGTTCCTAAACCTGTACTCCCTAGAAAGCAGGAGGGAGAGATACATTATTATATACACTTGGAAAATCCTAGAGGGATTAGTACCAAACTTGCACACGAGAGTCACTCCTTACGAAAGCAAAAGACTCAGCAGACGATGCAACATCCCCCAGTGAAAGCAGGGGTGCCACTAGCACCTTGAGAGACAAATACAATAAGTGTCAGGGGCCCAAGACTGTTCAACTGCCTCCCAGCATACATAAGGGGGATTACCAACAAACCCCTGGCTGTCTTCAATCAGGCACTGGAGAGGCACCTAAAGTCAGTACCTGACCAGCCGGGCTGTGGCTCGTACGTCGGACTGCGTGCGGCCAGAAGTAACAGCCTGGTTGTCAAGGCCCTGATCCACCATGAGGCCTGGTCACAGACCGGGCCGCGGGGGCGTTGACCCCCCGGAACTCTCTCCAGGTAAACTCCAGGTAATTGTGTTTCTGAAAGATGACTGGAGGAGTGTGAGGCTGCCTCCCTCCCTACCTCCCCCCCCTCTCTCTCTCTCTCTCTCTCTCTCTCTAAGGTTTAGGGTTCCTTGCTTTATTTACAAGTCGTTACCTACATCAGCTCATTTTAAAGTCTTTTTACTGTTATTTAATATACAAATAGCGAACAGGATGAACCTGGAGCCATGTGTGCACCTGCGATTTTATTTGGTTAACTGACTTTATTTCGTTGATGCCCTTAAGTTGTACGAGCATGTTCCAGACTCTACTCATCCTACAGCCAGAGTGTAGTTGCTGTTTGCTGCCCGTCTTGCTGTGTAGAAGCTCACTTCTCGCTGTCTAGAGAGTGGAGCCAAGTGTGGTACTTTGACAATTTTGGCCTTGTGCATAACAGTAAGGCCACCCACATCCCTTCTGTGTTGAAGGCTCTGCTGAAATGACAGATGAGAGGGAGGGCAGACAATCCAAGTAAGTGGAGCATACTCAAGATGTCAGCGTACTTGTGTCTCATGCAGAATCTTCCAACCTCTACTGTCAAACAGATGCGAGCCACTTTGTGTGCAGGATTTACAACGTGGTTCTTCAAAGTCGGTTTAGAGTCAAATTTTACCCCAAGGATATCTATTTCATCCCCGGTTACTAACACTCTCCTATTCATTCTTACCACTGCAACAGCATTACCATCATGGTGCCTGAAGAGTCCTTTGCTGATTATTCACTTATCTTTACTTCTGAGAGTTTATTGTTTAGCCTGTCCTTACACATCTATAGTGATAAGTGTGCACTGGGGTTCTTTTGTGTTTATCTCAGAAGGAGTTTAATCCCGATGAACTTAGCTGTCTTGTGGATTGCTGAAGGATGTTAATGTCGTGATGCCTTCCAGCTGACGGCATGGCTATAAATCTTCAACACTGCCGGGGTATATGATAATTACACGGTCTTGCATTCACATTGGAACAGAGACCTTGTATGTCCAGTCCACCTTAGGGAGTTAATAGTCGCTAATGGCATGCTTTGTTTTCATTGACCATGGCGTTGGCTACTGTTTCACAGCGCTGTAGCTATTTAGAAAGTCCTGTATATTTGTTTAATGTTTTAATAACGTTTTATGAGAAATGTATTATGTATGGTCACACACTATGCACAGATTGTAAAGTTATTTCACACAATAATTGTAACTTTCAAATATACATAAATGTTTAGGTATCTGAGAGTGAGTCAAGAGCATTGTGTTTAATTTTCCTAAAAGCAATATTGATTTGCTGAATGCATATAGTGCAGGTACTTATTTCTCCATCACAATAAACTAGTTTTAAATAACTTGCTGATGTTCGATATATCACTTTTCTGGACATTACCTTGTTTTTTTATTAATACAAAGATTCAAGTACACATTTCTTGTGGAAATAATAAAAATAATAATAAGAAGAAGAAGAATAGATGATTGTAGATGTTATGAATGAAAAGAAGCTGAATGTCCTGGCTTTAAGTGAGACAAAGCTGAAGGGGGTAGGAGAGTTTCAGTGGGGAGAAATAAATGGGATTAGGTCAGGAGTTTCAAATAGAGTTAGAGCTAAAGAAGGAGTGGCAATAATGTTGAAGGATAAGTTATGGCAGGAAAAGAGGGAATATAAATGTATAAATTCAAGGATTACGTGGAGTAAAATAAGGGTTGGATGTGAAAAGTGGGTTATAGTAAGTGTTTATGCACCTGGAGAAGAGAGAAGTGTAGAGGAGAGAGACAGATTTTGGGAAATGTTGAGTGAGTGTATAGGGAGTTTTGAACCAAGTGAGAGAGTACTTGTGAGGGGGGGGGGATCGCAATGCTAAAGTGGGTAAGAATGCTGTGGAGGTAGTAGTAGTGTTGAAAGAGGTTTGTAATAAGTAATACATATTATATGAAAAAGAGAATAAATAAGTATACAAACATGAGAGCCCTAAATCCCCACCAGTGCCTAGAGAAGCTGAATACAGAAGCATACAAGGTATGTATGAATCACGTACCATTGAGGAAACCCAGAAGAAGATCAGATATAGAGAGAGAGAGCGTAGGAGATGGTACAGAAGAAGAAAACAGGTTACTGAATTGCTTAAAAACACAAATATGCTGCATCTGAGGAAAGATAGTCTTAACTGAGAGATCACTGAATTAGAGCAAAAACTTAAGTTGTCATACCTAACAGAAAAAGTACAAAGGGAACAAAGGGTCATACAGGATATTGCAAGAAACCCAAAATATTTATATTCCTATGCAGTCTGAGGAATTGGACCTCTTGGTCTTCTTCCTCAGACCGAACCTAATTATCCCCCAATCCCCCCTCCCCTTTCCCATCTTCCCCATCCTCCCTTTTCCCTTTCCTCTCCTCCTCCTCATCCCTCCCTTATTCCCTTCCCATTTTTACCCTGTGAGCTTCTCTCCATGGGCATTCTGGTTCCTAGGTAGGGGGAAGAGTACCGTGGTCCATCCCATTCCGTTGCGGTTCTTGGCGGTTGTGTAGTTTGCCATGGAATCTGGATCACCTGGGGATGTCCCGATCCCTCTCTGGTCTCCCAGGGGTGGCTTTGGGTATCTTTCGGGTGACGGGTGTATCTCTGGAGGCCACCTTTTGGATTCTGGGGGTGGTGGCCGAAGGAGGTATGCTTTGTGGTGGGTATCTGGCCGCCCTCTCTCTTGTCCGCCGAGGTGGCTCATTGGATGTGAAGTTGCTATCCCGGATTGCTGGTTTACTGGCATGGCACGGGTTCCATGCAGCATCTGCACTACTTGAGGTGTTGAGGTCCTCTTGGGCGCGGAGGGGGATTTACGCCCCTTTCATTCCTCCTAGGAGCTAGTCCTCCACGTTCCCCCCTTTTTTTCTTTTTTTTCTTTTTATTTTCTTCTTTCTTTTTTTTCTTAGAAACAAAAAGAAAGATGTAACCTAACCATGGCCAACCCAATCCATGAACCTACTACCCCTGGGCCCCTTCCTTATACCGCACCCAGTTCTGACCCTACCTCGTTAATGGACAACTCTTCGGACACCTCCAATACCCCTGTACCACTTGCTGGTGCCAGTTCGTCACCTACTTCAGGTACCGGGGTTCTGACCGGCCCTTTTGACACGTCTGACCTTTGCTCTTCTCTGACCTTGATTCCGGCTTCTCCCTCTGTGGTGCGGCAATTTTAGGATTGCTCGCCTGTTACACGTTGGACCACCTCCGGTCCCACATCCAAATGACCAAGACCCTTACATGACGATTCGACACTTCCTTCTCGTTCATCTCAGAAACGACCAGCTCGTCACACACTCCCCTTCAACACTTTGTTTCACACTACTCAATGGACAAAGTTTTTTACTCTAAGACCGACTACTCCTACTACCTATCTTTCCGATCATAGTATTAGTAAAGCTCTCCTACGCCATATAGGTAAAGATATCTCATTTCACGCTCTCAAGAGCAGCACTCGCATCATCACGATCCAGAATGCTGGCCGAGCTCGTGATCTTTTTCTCCTTACAACCATAGATACTATTCCTATTACTATTAACAAACATAATTATCTCAATTCTTGTAGTGGTACTGTCATTTTACCCCACACCATTGTCCAACAGAATTTCCAGACATGTGGTGATGACACTCTGGAGCAGCTTGAGCTCCAAGAACTCCCTATCCTCAAAGTTGACACTTTTGTCCTCCCTGCCTGTAAGCAAAGACATTATCCTTGCAGGTCACTGGTTACAAGTTCGAAAGGTGACCCCTACACTGCAACAGTGTAGAAACTGCTGGCGTTTTGGTCATCCATGGCTGAATGCCAAGTCTGTGGTGCCGACGACCATGCCAGTCCTTCTTGTAATCTACCTCCCTCTTGCCTTAACTGTCATGAGGTGCATCCATTGAACTCTCGCCATTGTCAGGTTTACCTAAATGAGTGGGAAATCCGTTATCTCAAAGAGGCGGAAGGCTTTTCATATGCTATGGGCATCTCTCATCTACGCCTTCAAGGGAGACTTCCCCGTATTTCCTATTCTCGCATTGCTATACATCCCCCCACTTCTGGGGTGCCAACTTCCACGGCTTCCTCTGTGGTCGCCCCATCCTCAGTCACCCCTGTCTCGAACCCTTTTGCTGTTCTTGGCTCTGAGGTCCCTACCTCGGCATCCCATACTGTCCACACCCCTTCCTCTACTCACTCACACAGTTCTGTGTCTACACACCCTCGTCCATCACCCAATCCTCACCACCCCTCTTCTTCTCATAAGTCCGGCAAAAGATCCCCATTGCCGGGTTCTCCACCTCCGACTAGTTCTGTAACGTGTGTGGAGGTTCATCCTCCTCCTAGTTCAATATCATCCCCTGTCCCCTCCCAAGTTCCTTGACTGCCCCTCCCCAGGTCACTTCCACTCCTGTCCTCTCCCAAGCCCCTTCGACAGTCTCCTCTTCCATCTCCTCACCCTCTACTTTAGTACCGTCTATAGTCTCCAAGATTGTTGATAACCCTCCTCCTCCTTTCATCTCTAACGTGGTCCCACATCCTGCATCTTTGTCTTCCGAAACGCTTGAATCTATCACAGGATTTATTGCAGAGACTGAACCGTTGATGGACACCGCTCCACCTCCGGTTCCTCCTCCTCTCTCTTCTCCGTCTTCACCCCTCCTTCCTTGACAGCGTCCCACTCCTTTGATTACAGGTCTTCCATAGATACCTTTAACTTCGACTTATATCTTTCTCTTCATAAATCATGGCTTATTTGCTGTGGAATATCCAAGGCCTCAGGGATAACCGGGGTGAGCTTCAGGTGTTGCTCTCCCAGTTTTTTCCTGTTGGGGTCTGTTTGCAAGAACCCAAATTACAATCCACTGTTATCCGTCCCTTTTTGGGCTATGATTTGTTATATTCATCGGATCCTTTTTCCAATGGAACCTTTAACGAAAGTGCTCTTCTTATATGCACTGGAATTCCATACCATCAGCTCTATGTTCATTCTTCTCTACATTACACTGCAGCCCGTATCCACTTGAATAAGTGGTATACACTCTGTTCTTTATATCTCTCCCCTTCTCGGGCATTGTCTATCCAAGATGTTGATTTTCTGGTTTCTTCCTTGCCGCCACCTCTTATGTTACTTGGCGATTTTAACGCACACCATTTTCTTTGGGAGGGGGGGTTGCACTGTGACTCCCATGGCGTTCAGTTGGAGGCATTTCTTGCTTCTCTATCCCCCAAAATGTTTTAAATACGGGTACTCCCACCCATTTTGATCCTCGAACTCATTCTCTCTTGTATCGATCTCTCCATCTGCTCTTCCTCAACTGTCCTTGACTTCACCTGGTCTGCCCTCCCGGACTTGCATGACAGCTATCATTTTCCAATCGTCCTCATGTCCCCTTCGTATTTTACACCTTCTTGTAGCCCACGCTGGCAATTTGACCGGGCGAAATGGGACCTTTACACACATCGTACTGTCTTTCATGAGGCTCCTTCCTCGTCCTCCATTGATGAGGTTTTACATCTCTTTTCGTCCTTCATCTCCACAGCAGCTTTGTATTCTATCCCTAAACCTCGGGCAAGCATTCTCAGAAGTGTGTGCCTTGGTGGTCTTCTGCTTGTGCTCGGGCAGTACGTTTGAAACGCGCTGTGTGGGGCAGGTACCGGTAAAACAGAACCATAGAGAGACTCCTTGATTTTAAGCAGAGGAGAGTAATTGCTCGCTGCGTCATACGCGATGCTAAATGCACTTGCTGGCGTGATTACGTTTCCACCGTCACTTCGGCTTCCTCGATGAGTACAGTCTGGAAGAAAGTGCAGAAATTGAGAGGTAAATTCTCCCCCGACCCGGCTCCTGTTCTTCAGGTTGCCAGTGTCAATATAGCACACCCTCTTGCCGTTGCCACTGAAATTGGTAATCATCTGGTTCACATTTCTCAGGGGCTCCATCTATGCCCCTCATTCCTTTCTTCTAAGTCTGCCAGCGAGTTAAAGCCCTTAGATTTTTCTTCTCTCAGAGAAGAATTTTATAATGTGCTTTTAACCTTCGAGAACTGGAGGCAACACTCTCTGCTTGCCGATCATCGGCAGCTGGGCCAGACGGCATACATATTCGTATGCTACAGCATTTACATCAGTCTGCTCTTACTGTCCTCTTACAACTCTTTAATCTTATATGGTCGCAAGGAGTTCTTCCCCAGCTGTGGAAGTCTGCTATTCTCCCTTTTCGCAAACCGGGTACTACGGGACATAATACCTCCCACTACCGTCCCATCACTCTTACCAGTGCAGTTTGCAAGGTGATGGAACATCTAGTTAATAGACGTTTGATGTGGTATTTAGAGACACACAATAGTCTCTCCACTAGTCAATATGGCTTTCGTAATGGCCGTTCTGCCATTGACCCCTTACTATGCTTGGATACGTATATTCGTAATGCCTTTGCTAATAACCACTAAGTTATTGCCATCTTTTTTGACATTGAGAAGGCTTATGACACAACTTGGAGGTATAATATCTTGACCCAGACCCACTCCTTAGGCCTCCGTGGCAATCTACCATTTTTCCTTAAGGCCTTCTTAACTGAAAAACATTTCAGTGTCCGGGTTATTAATGAGCTTTCCCCGGAATTTGTCCAAGATGAAGGTGTCCCCCAGGGATGTGTTCTGAGCACAACACTCTTTCTCCTTGCTATAAATAATCTGGCATCTGTTCTCCCATCCAATATTTGGTCATCGCTTTATGTGGATGACTTTGCTATAGCTTGTGCAGGTGCTGACTGTCTCCTCATTGCAGTTTCCCTCCAGCATGCCATCAACTGGGTTTCCGATTGGGCCACCTCTCACTGGTTTAAATTTTCTAGTGGCAAAACTCATCAAATTACGTTTACTAGACGTTCAGTGGTCTCTGATCATCCATTGTACCTATACGGCTCACGTATCCCAGAACGTGATACAGTCAGGTTTCTCGGCCTCCTGTTTGACCGTCGATTGTCCTGGAAACCTCACATTACCTCTCTGAAGGCAACTTGTCATAGCCGGCTGAACCTCCTAAAAACCCTCGCACATCTTTTATGGGGGGCTGATTGTAGAACTCTCCTTCGCCGGCATTCAGCTTTGATTTTATTGAAACTCTATTATGGTGACCAGATATATTCGGCGGCCTCCCCTGCTATTACCAGCCTTAATCCCATCCATCACCAGGGATTGCATTTATGCCTTGGTGCATTTTGTTCTTCCCCGGTTGAGAGCCTCTATGTAGAAGCGAACATTCCATCCTTCTCCGATCGTCGTGATGCACATTGCATTCACTATTATGTTCGCTCTCATGACCTCCGCAATTCTTCCATGTATAGGATTGTCACAGATGTTAGTAGATGCTCGTTATTTGTTCGTCGCCTTTGTTTACTTTGTCCCTTTTCTCTTCGTCTACATTCACTCTTGTCTTCCCTTCAGCTACCACCTTTATATGTTTATGTGACATCTCCCTTTCCCCTACCCCTTTGGGAAGTTCCTGCTGTCCGTGTCTGTTCTATTCCTCTACCTTGCGCGAAAGCCCAACTACCTACGGTGGCTTCTCGCTCTTTTTTTTTAGACCACTTCCGTTCTCATTCTCATGCCATTGCAATGTACACTGATGGTTCAAAGTCATCTGACACCGTCCGGATTCGCAGCAGTGTTTCCGGACAGCGTCATGCGAGGGCATCTATTACCCTCGGCTAGCATATTCATGGCTGAATTGTATGCCATTCTTGTGGCACTTATCCATATTGCATCTATGCCTGTCACCAATTGTGGTCGTTTTAGACTCCCTTAGTGCTTTACAGGCTATTCGAAAATTTGATACACCTCACTCCCTAGTTCTTCGTATCCAACTGTGGTTGCACCGAATTTCTAGCAAACACAAGGATATTGTTTTTTGTTGGGTCCCTGGTCATGTTGACGTACAGGGCAATGAACAGGCAGACACTGCTGCGCGGTCAGCAGTACATGACCTTCCAGTTTCATATAGAGGTGTTCCATTCACGGACTATTTTGCGGTCATTGCTACCCACCTTCGCACCCGTTGGCAACAACGCTGGTCTGACCTGCTAACTAACAAACTTCATTCTATTAAACCGAGTATAGGTCTCTGGCCTTCTTGTCACCAATGATGAGGTTGGGAGACTACACTCTCCTGTCTTTCATCGGCCACACTCGTCTTACTCACGGGTATCTCATGGAGAGGCTCCCTGTCCCTCTCTGTGAGCATTGTCAGGTTCCAGTGTCTGTTCACCATATTCTGTTGGACTGCCCACTCTATCAACGAGCACACAGAATTTACCGCCAATGGCGTCTTCATTCTGCGGCCCTTTCTTTACCTTTCCTTCTTGCCAATGGGCCCTTTTTTAATCCTGACTCTCTCATTGACTTTTTGACAGCAACTGACTTACTACACAAACTCTGAAGATTATGCCTCTAGCACTTCCTTCAGTCCTTTCTACCTCAATCTCTTGCTATACTTTATCCCTGCACTATCCACTACTTTGCTGCACTCTATACCCTACTAATCATCCCTCTCCCTCTTATAATCCATTCTCCCTGCATCCTGCCCTTCCCTGCAGCACTGTATGACCCCTGTGGTTTAGTGCTTCTTTTGATTATAATAATAATCCTATGCAAAATCCAAGCTAAGAACTACCTGTTGAACTGGACCATTATTGAGAGGAGATTCGTATACTGACGATGAACAGGAAATGAGTGAAATCCTAAAAGAACAGTATGAGTCGGTGTTCAGCAACCCACTAAATGACAGCAAGGTAGAAAATGCAGAAATATTTTTCACTCCAGCAGAAGGTCACACAGATCAACTAACCGACATTAGTACAAATCCCATAGATTTCGAAAAAGTAATGGACAACATGCCCATCACTCAGCACCTGGACCAGATTCATGGAATGCTCTATTTATAAAGAAGTGCAAAGTACCATTAGCAAGAGCCCTTAGTGTTCTTTGGAGAAAGAGCTTAGATCTAGGTGAAATACCGGAGACCTCAAAGAGTGCAATCATAGCTTCTTTGCATAAGGGAGGTAGTAGAGCACTAGCTAAAATTTACAGACCAGTAGCCCTCACTTCTCACATCATAAAAATCTTCGAAAGAGTGATGAAATGGCAGATTACAAAGTTCATGGACCAGCACAATCAGCATAACCCGAACCAGCATGGCTTTAGAGCGGGACGATCATGCCTGTCACAGCTGCTGAACCATTATGACAGAATTACGGAGACATTGGAAGACGACCAAAACGCAGATGTGATTTACACAGATTTTGCAAAGGCATTTGACAAATGCGACCATGGAGTGATAGCGCACAAAATGAGGGAAATGAACATTACGGGGAAGGTAGGCAGATGGATTTTCGAGTTCCTAACACAGAACACAAAAAGTAGTAGTGAACAGGGCAAGATCCAGCATCAGCGAGGTCAAAAGCTCAGTGCCCCAAGGCACTGTCCTGGCACCTCTGCTGTTTCTCATCCTCATAGCAGACATAGATAAAAAAACCCAGCACACTTTTGTATCATCATTTGCAGATGACACTAAAATAAGCATGAAAGTCACTACGGTAGAGGACACTAACAAATTACAGGAAGACATAAGCAGGGTCTTCCAGTGGGCAGTGGAGAACAACATGACGTTCAATGGTGATAAGTTTCAGCTGCTTAGGTATGAAAAGAATGAAGAACTCAAAAGGAACACTATATACAAAACTCAAGAGGGTCACCACATAGAACGAAAGAAACGCGTAAAGGACCTGGGAATAATTATGTCTGCTGATCTTTCTTTTAAATACCATAAGACAAAGACCACGACAGCCAGGAAGATGATGAGGTGGGTATTGAGAACCATCAAAACAAGGGAAATAATGCCGATGGTGACACTCTTCAAATCGCTAGTGCTCCCTCACTTAGAATATTGCTCAGTGCTGACGGCCCCGTTCAAAGCAGGATAAATATCAGAGCTGGAACAAATACAGAGATCATTTACGGCTCACATTGAACCAGTGAAACATCTAAATTATTGGGAACGCCTTCAAGTCTTGAACATGTACTCATTGGAGCGGAGGAGAGAGAGATACATGATGATATATACCTTGAAAGTACTTGAGGGCCTGGTCCCAAATCTGCACACTGCCATAACAACATACTGGAGTGAGAGATATGGGAGGAAGTGTAAAATAAACCCAGTGAAGAGCAGGGGTGCGGTGGGGACAATAAGGGAACACTGTATTAACATCCGGGTTCCCAGACTATTCAACATCTTACAAGAAGATATCAGAAACACGGCTGGAACCAGTATAGAAGCCTTCAAGAGGAAACTGGACAAGTATCTTCTCCTGGTGTCAGATCAACAAGGCTGTGATGGATATGTGGGGAAGCAGGCCTCCAGCAGCAACAGCCTGGCTGACCAGGCAAGCACCAGACGAGCCTGGCCCATGGCCGGGCTCAAAGAGTAGAGAAACTCTCGAAACTCTTCAAAGGTATAAGGTATGATGTAGCACGTAATGAAAGTAGTTTGTTAGATTATGTATTGGTGGATAAAAGGTTGATGGGTAGGCTTCAGGATGTACATGTTTATAGAGGGGCAACGGATATATCAGATCATTATTTGGTTGTAGCTACAGTTAGAGTAAAAGGTAGATGGGACAAAAAGAAAATGGCAACAGCAAGTAAGAGAGAGGTAAAAGTGTATAAACTAAGGGAGGAGGAAGTTAGGGTGAGATATAAGCAACTATTGGCAGAAAGGTGGGATAGTGCAAGTATGAGTAGTGGGGGGTTGAAGAGAGTTGGGATAGTTTTAAAAATGCAGTATTAGAATGTGGGGCAGAAGTTTGTGGCTATAGAAGGGTGGGTGCAGGAGGAAAGAGGAGTGATTGGTGGAATGATGAAGTAAAGGGTGTGATAAAAGAGAAAAAGGTAGCTTATGAGAGGTTTTTACAAAACAGAAGTGTTGTAAGAAGAACAGAGTATATGGAGAGTAAAAGAAAGGTGAAGAGAGGGGAGTTAGTAGATGGGGAGCTGGAGGTATTGGATAGATGGCGGGAATATTTTGAGGAAATTTTAAATGTCGATGAAAAAAGGGAGGCTGTAATTTCATGCACTGGCCAGGGAGGAATAACATTGTTTAGGAGTGAAGAAGAACAGAATGTGAGTGTCGGGGAGGTGCGTGAGGCATTACGTAGAATGAAAGGGGGTAAAGCAGCTGGAACTGACGGGATCATGACAGAAATGTTAAAAGCAGGGGGGGATATAGTGTTGGAGTCGTTGGTATTTTTGTTTAATAAATGTATGAAAGAGGGGAAGGTACCTAGGGATTGGCAAAGAGCATGTATAGTTCCTTTATATAAAGGGAAGGGTGATAAAAAAAATTGTAAGAATTATAGGGGAATAAGTTTACTGAGTATACAAGGTAAAGTGTACGGTAGGGTTATTATTGAAAGAATTAGAGGTAAAACAGAGAGTAGGATTGCAGATGAGCAAGGAGGCTTTAGAATGAGTAGGGGATGTGTAGATCAAGTGTTTACATTGAAGCATATATATGAACAGTATTTACATAAAGGTAGGGAAGTTTTCATTGCATTTATGGATTTAGAAAAGGCATATGATAGAGTGGATAGGGGAGCAATGTGGCAAATGTTGCAAGTAGTAGGTAGTAAGTTATTGAAGGCTGTAAAGAGTTTTTATGAGGATAGTGAGGCTCAAGTTAGGGTGTGTAGGAGAGAAGGAGATTACTTCCCGGTAAAAGTAGGTCTTAGACAGGGATGTGTAATGTCACCATGGTTGTTTAATATATTTATAGATGGGGTTGTAAAAGAAGTAAATGCTAGGGTGTTGGGGAGAGGGGTGGGATTAAATTATGGAGAATTAAATGCAAAATGGGAGTTGACACAGTTACTTTTTGCTGATGATACTGTGCTTATTGGAGATTCTAAAGAAAAGTTGCAAAGGTTAGTGGATGAGTTTGGGAGGGTGTGTAAAGGTAGAAAGTTAAAAGTGAACATAGATAAGAGTAAGGTGATGAGGGTATCAAACGATTTAAAAAAAGAAAAATTGGATATAACATTGGAGAGAGGGATTATGGAAGAAGTGAATGTTTTCAGATATTTGGGAGTTGACTTGTCAGCGGATGGGTTTATGAAGGATGAAATTAACCATAGAATTGATGAAGGAAAAAAGGTGAGTGGTG
The DNA here is from genome assembly GCA_009830355.1 of Cherax destructor. Lineage (NCBI taxonomy): Eukaryota > Metazoa > Arthropoda > Malacostraca > Decapoda > Parastacidae > Cherax > Cherax destructor. The sequence goes on from WNWK01022323.1 coordinate 25,907, forward strand.
CATTGAGGTATCTGTGGATACAAAAACGTTATCCATGGAGGCAAAGAAGGGAATGTACGAAAGTATAATGGTACCAACACTCTTATATGGGTGTGAATCATGGGTTGCAAATGCTGCAGCAAGGAGGCGGCTGGAGGCAGTGGAGATGTCCTGTCTAAGGGCAATGTGTGGTGTAAATATTATGCAGAAAATTCGGAATGTGGAAATTAGGAGGTGTGGAGTTACTAAAAGTATTTGTCAGAGGGCTGAAGAGGGGTTGTTGAGATGGCTTGGTCGTTTAGAGAGAATGGATCAAAGTAGAATGACTTGTTAGTTTAATTAGTTTAATATCTTTATTATGCACCCCATACCCATCCTGTGGGTGGTAGTCAAAAGATTACAGAGGTACATAATGGGTCCAGGGACTGGGCCTCAAAGTTTTGATAGCTGAGCAAGTTACAAAGGTAATGAACTCAGGTAGATTTGGTCACAATCATGACAAGTTACAAAGGTATTTACAGATTATAGAGGTATATAATGGGTCCAGAGACTGGGCCCCAAAGTTTTGATAGCTGAACAAGGTACAAAGGTAATGAACTCACAAGTTTCAAATGTAATGAATCATGTAAATAAATTTACTTACTTACTTTTATACATGGTTGCAATCATAAACAAATTATAAAGCAATGAGCAATTTACTAGTCTACACCCGGTCACAACTGTAATGAGTTATTGGTGCAAATATTAATTGTTGGGTCACACACACACACATACACACATACACACACACACAAACACACATACACCCACACACACGTATGTGTGGTAATGCTTTATTTACAGGGAGCAAAGTCAGGTTATTTTTCCAGAATGGTCTGTAATATACCACTGTGGATAAAATACTTTGACATATCTTGAACATTTCTGAGTGAGTTGTCTCTGAATTCATTAATTTTATCGCACTCCAGTACATAATGACGCAGGGTGTGACCATAATCCAACTGGCAAAGTTTACATTTTGTTTGGTCTACATCTGGTAGTAGTGATTTAACCTGCCAAAGATACTTGTAACCCAGCCGGAGGCGGGCGGTAGTGACATCCAAGAGTCTGCTTATTTTGTTGGATGCACCATAGACATGTGGCTTCTCCTGCATGATAGAATGATGATAGATGGACTGACTGGTGTCAATCTCCCTGAGTCTTAAGTCAATAAAATTCAGTTGAAGTTCTTTTCGTATTATTGTTCTCAAACTGCTAACTGACAAGCCAAGATTGTAATCTATCCCCTCTTTGAAAGCATAAAACTTAGCCAATTTATCAGTTCTATCATGCATCTGAAGACCAATGTGAGATGGAATCCACAGCATGTGCACTCTGACTCTACTATCCACAATCCTACCATACCTGTGTCTGGCTTCTGACACAAGCATGCTACAAGTTATACTTGATGAGTTGAGAGCATTTATGGATGACAGAGAATCAGTTACAATTAGAGAGTCAACCTTAGATACATGGACGCATTTGAGTGCAAGGAGTATGGCAAACAGTTCTGTCTGAAGGGTAGAGGCCCAGTTATTGATGCGTGCTCCAATTTCTTTAAGAGAGCCATCACTCTGCATGACAACAGCAGCACTACCAGCTGCACCAGTGTATGACAACAGCAGCACTACCAGCTGCACCAGTGGATTGGTGAACAGAACCATCAACGTAAATAATTTGTGAGAGAGTGTGCTGTTTGGCTAAATTATCAATAGAATGACTTGGAGAGTGTATAAATCTGTAGGAAAAGAAAGGCGGGGTAGGGGTCGTCCTTGAAAAGGTTGGAGGGAGGGGGTAAAGGAGGTTTTGTGGGCGAGGGCCTTGGACTTCCAGCAAGCATGTGTGAGCGTGTTAGGAGTGAATGGGACGAATGGTTTTTTGGGGCCTGACGAGCTGTTGGAGTGTGAGCAGGGTAATATTTTGTGAAGGGATTCAGGGAAACCAGTTAATTGATTTAGTTGGACTTGAGTCCTGGAAATGGGAAGTACAATGCCTGCACTTTAAAGGAGGGGTCTGGGATAGTGACAGCTGGGAGGGACTTATTCTCAGCTGTCGTATCTGAGCGCCTCTGCAAAGACAGTGATTATGTATGAGTGAGGTGAAAGTGTTGAATGATGATGAAAGTATTTTCTTTTGGGGATTTTTCCTTTTGGGTCACCCTGCCTCGGTGGGAGATGGCCGACTTGTTGGAAAAAAAAATAATAATAATAATAATAGTAATAATAATAATAATAAAATTATATTGGGAAATTAAGAAGAATCATTCACTGAAAGTCATGCGTGTCGTAAGAGGCGACTAAATTGCCGGGAGCAACGGGGTCTTAACACCTTCTCTTGTATTAATTACTAAATGTAAAGAGAATGAAAACTTAATAATGTTGGGATGTTTGAAAGTGTTTGGATGTTGTGAATATGATAAGATATAATTGTGAATGTTATGAATGAAAAGAAGCTGGATATTGTAGCTAAAATGCAAAGCGGGGGGGTGGGAGTTTCAGTTGGGAGAAATAAATGGGATTACGTCAGGGTATGGGGAGAGGTTAGAGCAAGGGGAAGGGAAAAATAATGTTAAGGATGGGTTATGGAAAAAGGGAAAAGAGGGAATATAAATGAATAAATTCAAGGATTATGTGGTTAAAATTGGGGAAAGAGGGGAAAAGTGGGTCATAATAAGCGTGTATGCCCCGGGGAAAAAGGGGGGGAGTGTGGGGGGAGAGAAAAAATTTTTGGGGGGATGTTAAGCAAATTTTTGGGGAAATTTTTTTGAACCAAGTGAGGGGGGAAATGTGGTGGGGAACCTAAATGCTAAAGTAGGAGTAACTTAAAAGGGGGTAGTAGGTAAGTTTGGGGTCCCGGGGGGTTAATGATAATGGCCCCCCTTTAAAATTCATCTTTGTATATTTGGGGATTTTTTTTATTATCCCCCTTACCCATCCTGTGGGGTTAAAAAAAGAACAGAGGTACATAATGGGTCCAGGGACCCCAAAAAGTTATGATAGCTGAGCAAGTTACATAGGTAATAACCCCAAAAGGGGCTACAAAGGTAATGAACTAAAAAAGTTACAAAGGTAATGAAACATGTAAAATTTACTTACTTACGTTTATACAGGTTTTTCCCTTGAACAAATTATAACAAAAATGAACAATTCACTAGTCTCCCCCCAGTCACAACTGTAATGAGTTCTTGGTGCAAATTTTATTGTTGGGCCACTAAAAAATTACATATACAAAATACACACACACATACACATACACACACATATATACAACACCCCCACACAGGGGGCCCATTTTTAAATCGACATGTGCACGGGAAAAAAAAGGAATCAACACGCGCGCGAAAAAACATATACCAAATTTTTTTGGGGATAGGGGGAATGACATAACGGAAGGGATAGACTCAGAAGTCCCCCTGTTTGCAGATGATGTGAAGTTAATAGAAGAATAAAATCAGTCGAGGCCCCAGGCAGGACAAAAAGAGCCCGGGGACAGGCTGCAAGCCTGGTCCAGAAATTTTCCCCCCTTAATTTAACCCCCCTGCCAAATAAAAAAGTCATGAATAGGGGGGAAGGGGAAAAAAGAAACCAGACAGAGTATAGTCTGGGTGGCCAAAGACTGCAAGCCTCACTAAAAAAAAAGTTTTTTGGGGGTGAGTATAACCCCAGAAATCTCCTGAGGCACACATCAATCAGATAACTGCTGCAGCATGGGGGGCGGCTGGCAAACCTAAGAATAGCGTTCCAATACCTCACAGGAATCATTCAAAAATCTGTATACCATATACGCCCCGGGCCCCTACTGGGGGATGCAGCACCGGGGTTTGGAACCCCACCTGGTCCAAAGTCAAGAAATTAGAGAAAGTTCCAAAAGGGTTTCAACAAGACTAGTCCCAGGCTAAGGGGGGTTTTCCTACGAAGAAAAAGGTTAAGGGAAACGGCCTGACGACACTAGAGGACAGGAGGGTTAGGGGAGACATTAACGACAAAAAAATACTGCGAGGAATAGATAAGGTGGACAGAGAAAAGATGTTCCAGAGGGGGGCACAGAAACAAGGGGTCAAATTGGGGAATTTGGGAACCCCATGAGTCAAAGGGATGTTAGGAAGTATTTCTTCAGTCATAGAGTTGTCAGGGGGAATAGTTTTTAAAAGGGCATAGTGGAGGCAGGAACCATACATATTTTTTAAAACTGGGGGTTTTATAAAGCTCATGGAGCAGGGAGAGAGGGGACCTAGTAGCAATCAGTGAAGAGGCGGGGCCAGGGGCTATGACTGGGCCCCCCGCAACCAAAAGGGGGGGAGTACAAATAGGTGAGTACACACACACACACACACACACACACCCCACCCCAAAGCTTTTTTTACAGGTAGCAAAGTCAGGGTATTTTAAGAAAACCCCGGATAAATATGTACTCAAGATATAATACATAATGACAGCGGGGTTTTTTGGACAATATATTGGTTGATATGGTTTTTCCACCAGGTCACGGTGGCCCGTGACCGGGGTAAACCCCCTTCACACGGTGAGGGCCGGGTTGATTCTCGGCGAAGGGGTGGAAATATCGGAGTGTTTTTTACACCGGTCCCCAGGGTTTACCCATCAGTAAAATGAGTACCTGGGTGTTAGTGGACTGGTGTGGGTCGCATCCTGGGTGTTAGTGGACGGTGGGGGTCGCATCCTGGGTGTTAGTGGACTGGTGTGGGTCGCACCCCCCGGGGGTTATGGACTGGGTGGGTCGCATCCTGGGTGTTAGTGGACTGGTGTAGGTGGCATCCTGGGTGTTAGTGGACTGGTGTGGGTATCCTGGGACTTTCTATATAGTAGTATGTCATTGATGTCAACTATGGTCTGTATTTTATACATGTACTGGTGGAAATAAAGATATTTTTCTGTTCCCTTTTTGGAATGGGGGTTCGCATACAAATCGATGAATGAACCACAGCCTGGCTGGTCAGGTACAAATTTTTAGGTGCCTGTCTAGCTCTCTCTTGAAGACAGCCAGGGGTTTTTTTTATAATCCCCCTTATGCATGCTGGAAGACAGGCCTTTGGGGGACACTTTTGTGTTTACTCATAGCACTTTCCCTTTTTTCATTAGGAGGATGTGCAAGTGTGCAAATTTGGGATTAGTCCCCCATTTTCCCCAGGTGAATATTATCAAATTTTTCTGCCGGGTTTAAAAAGAGAAAAATTTTTTCAACTTTGGGAATTGAGGAAAATTTAAATTTTTTTTAATGGGGGAAAAGTTCTGTTTATACCCCCAGGTCCCCCAATTTTGGGGCCTGCCTTGAAAGGGGTTTTTGGGGTGTACGGCAGTACTCCAGCCTAAAGAGAACAAGTGATTTAAAAAGAATCATCATTGGCTTGGCACCTTTTAGTTTTGAAGGTTCTCATTATCCATTCTATCATTTTCTTAGCAGATGTGGTAGAGACATTGTTGTGATCTTTGAAAGTGAGATCCCCCAAAATGATCACTCCCAGGTCTTCCCCTTTTTTCGCTCTGTTGTATGGTTTGAATTCGTTTTTACTACGATCCTTTTTTTATTTCCTTGAGTTTGGAGTGAAGTAATTTAAATTTGTCTTCTTTGAACTTCATAGTGTTTTGTGATCCCTTTTAAAAAAACTTGCGTTATGCCCCTTTGGGGAAATTTGCAGTGTCCTCAATGGATGACACTGTTATGAAATTTTTTTGCAAATTTTGGTGTAGTTAGCGAAAAAGGACAAGTGCGGGGTGACATCTCTGTCTATTCAGATATGAGGATGGGGGAACAGGATGGGAAAATGTACCTTGTGGAACGGGGGCTTTTCACTGTAGCCCCTCTACCCCAGTTTCCCCTTATTCATTTATCATGCATTTTTTGTGCTTTTTTACCATGATCGCACTTGTCAAAGGCTTTCGCATTTTGTTTGTCCTCCGGAGGGGGCCCCAAACCATGTCATTGGTCCAGTAGTTGTGAGAGGCAGGGGAAAAGGCCTGCTGTAAACCCCCGCTGCCCTGAGTTTCAGTTATTGGATTTCCAGGTGGTTGGCGATCTTGCCCCTTTAACCCATTCAAAGATTTGGGACGTTAGTGCTATCTGAACTTTTTTTACTACCACCTTTGTAGGTAAGATTAAATTGTTGAAGTGACTGTGGAGACCCCGGGGTATAAGCCTTTTTCCCTAGAATATTTAAGGCACGTGAAAAAAGGGGGGTTTCTTTATGAACACGGGTTCAAGAGTCTTTTGGGGCCGGGACAGACTGCATGGGCATGTCATTTATTAGTTTTTTTAAAATTCTGTGGTGTTAACATTATATCAGAAATTCCTGAATTAGCCAAATTTTGAGTCTCAGTCATAAAATTTTTTTTTTTTAAAATTGTCGACCCCCCTTTCTGATTAAGGGGGGCACTAAATGCTGGTCCCGCTGCATTTCAGTGTCTCACTCATTTCTTTGCTGTCATCTGTGTAAGTCCCATCATTTAAGCAAGAGTCCAATACTGGATGTGGTTTTTTTCCCCAGATTTGGCATAAAAAAAAAAAACTTGGGTTTGTTTCAATTTCAATTATTGCTTTAAGTTCTTCCTGTGTTTTTTTTTTCCTGTATAGTTCCCCTTTAACATAAGTTTGATATTTTTTATTTCTCTGGCCAGTGCCTCTTTCCAAAATTTAGAGAGACTATCCACTTTTGAGCAGCTCCGTGATTCTTTGCCTTTGTATGAGAGTGATCATCTTTTTTTCCAAAATTTTCATCTTCTCATCTTTTTTTTTTAAAAGAATTTTGAGCATACCTTAAGTGGTGCCACAAAAAAAAATTCTTTTTTGGGAAAGCTC
>WNWK01022324.1:0-32733 GCA_009830355.1 Cherax destructor
GATGGCGGTCGACAGCCTTTCTCCCACCCAGCCGTTGGATTTAAAAGACTTTTAACGCCGTTGGGCGCCACACCATAAAATCTCCCAGTCCAAACCATAAACGTCTTTTAAATATGTTTGGCAGAACTGGCCGCAGTAACCGGTTCAAAGCCCCAGTCCCATATCTATACGTTTGTTAACCCGTCTGCTCCCGTCGCCATGTTTACAAAAAATGAAGTTGTGTTGATCACCGCTGGTGGCCCCGGGACACCCCCCCCGTAAAAGGGGGTGGCCAAATGATGAAATTTCCCCAGGCCCCGGGGAAAATTGGGGGGGGGAAAGAGGAAATTAAAAAGTGAATATAGAAAGAACAACGTGATGAGGGAACCAAAAAAATAGGTAATGAAAGATTGAATATGGGGAAAGGGGAAAAAAAGGTTATTTATATTCAAAATATATTTTCTTTATAAAAAAAACCAATTTTAAAGGTAAGAACTGTTACCTACCTGGAATGAAACCCAAAAAAGTAGCCATGGGCTTACGGGAAGGTAGGCAGATGTATTTTGGGTTCCTGGCACACAAACACAGAAAGTAGTAGAAAAGAACAAGATCCAGCATCAGCATAAAGCCCCAGTTTGGGGGCCCTGCCTGGCACCTCTGTTGTTTCTCATCCTCATAGCAAACATAAAAAAAAACACCCCCAACTTTTGAATCATTTTTTTGCAGATGACACTAAAATAAGCATGAAAGTCACTACAAGAGGACACTGAAAAATTACAAGAAGAAAAAAGGGGTCTTCCGTGGGCAGGGGGGGGGAAAAACATGACGTTCAATGGTGATAAGTTTCAGCTGCTTAGGTGGGGAAAGAATGAAAAACCCCCAAAAGGAACACTGTATACAAAACTCAAGGGGTCCCAAAAAATAGAACAAAAGGAACACGAAAAAGACTTGGAATAATTATGTCAGTTGACCTTTCTTATAAAAAATAAACAAAGACCGACGCCAGGAGGAAGGCGGGTGTTGAGAATTTTAAAAAAGAAGGAAATAACCCCGTTGAACTTAAAAATAGCTAGTGCTCTCTCATTTAGAATATTGTTATCTGACGGCCCCCGTTCGGCAAAATCCCGAGCTGGAACAAATACAGAGATCGTTTCCCGGCTCACGTAGAGACAGAAAGCACCAAAATTACGGAAACCCCCAAGTCTTGAACATTAGTCAATGGAGCGGGGAGAGAGAGAAAAACGTGATTTATCCTGGAAAGTACTGGGGGGCCCCTGGACCCAAATCACCTCCCATAATAACATCGGGAGTAAGTATAGGGGAAAAGTAAAAAATAAACCCAATGAAGAGAAGGGTGCGGTGGGGACAATAGAGAACCTTGGGGGAAGATATGAAACAAGGCTGGAAAAGGTAAAGCCTTAAAAGGGGAATCTGGATAAGTTTTTCGGTGCCATATACTAGCTGATGGAAAAATTGGGGATCAGGGGCCTCCAGCAGCAGAAACGGTTGACCAGGCAACCCCAAAAGGCCGGCCCGGGGGGGCCGGGTAAAAAAGAAAAAGGGAAAATTTCAAACTCTTAAAAAAGGATACCTCAGGTCATTTCAAAGCTCAGCCCTACCCGGTTCCACCACCCCCGGGGTGCGCCCCAAAAGGGGGCGATTAACAGCCAGGTCCTACTTATTGCTTGGGGGGAAAAGGCAGCACGTGTAAGGGGAAAATGCCCCTTTTCCATCCCCCGGGGTCGCCCCCGGGGGCCTCAGTGTGTGAGTGGTGTTTTCCACCAATCACGGGACATTTTTTTTGGGGGGGAAAAACTTTTTTTGGTTTCTGGGTTTTGGTTCCTCCCCTGATGGGTGATAGGGTTGGAAGTACGCCTTGCTGGAAGTGTGTCGGTGCGAAAGTGAAGGGGTGGAGCGTCTCTTTAAAAAGGGCTAGGGGAAAGAACTAAACCCCAGATGATATCCCCCCGGCAGGCGAAAAAGACGGAAAAACAAGCTCGACGGGGGTTCGCGCTCAGGGGGGGGTTTAAGTGTCCGAGGCCAAAAGTGGATAAAATTCTGTCACAGAAAGGGGGGCCGGTGGTGCTAAAAATGACCCTTTTTTAAAAAAAAAAAAAACCTAAAAATTTTTTAAAGGGGGGAAAAAAAAGGTTGTGGAAAAAAAAGGGGGTTGGACAAAAAAGTTAACCAAAAGGGAGGTTAGCATGCGGAAAACGTCGGAGGAAAAACCCTCGGGTTGGACCCCCCGAAGGAGGGAACATCAGGAAACATCACTACCGGATAGTGGTCTCGACTAGGAACTGTGTTGCAGAACAGTCATGCCCCGGGGAGTTACAGCAGGGTTTACTCAACTGGCGCATGACATTGGTGCCAACGGGGAGGCGTTGGGGGAAAATCATCATGCGAAGAAGTGCCTGCGGGTTGTGTGACTGTGTAGTCGGTACAGTACTCACCTGTTGGCCCCTTGGGGGTTTTTTACCTGTTTGGTTGGGGGAAAATCACAGCTCCTGGCCCCGCCTCTTCACTGGTCCAAAGTCACTCTTCCCGATAAAAGTTTTTCCCTCCTCCTTTAAACATTTCCCCCCACTTTTCCCAACAAAAATTTTGTGACTGAAGAAATACTTCCTAACATCCCTGTTTTTTCTGGTCTTCATCTTCCAACTGTGTCCTTGTTGTGTGCCCCCTCTCGGGGCATCCTTCTCTTCCACCTTTCGATTCCTCTCGATTTTATATGTCTTATCAAACCCCCCTCTCCTTCTTCCATTTCGTCGGTATTTCCTAACCTCTCCGAAGGGGATCCCCTTAGCTCGGGGGTTGTCTTGCTGCAAACGTTTGCCTTTTCATTTCCTTTCGTGCTTGGTAGTTGTGGGTTCCCCGGTGCTCATCCCCAATAGAGCCAATGTACACGGTGACAGGGTCCTGAACGATTCCATGAGATGTCGGAATGGTATTCTTGGATTGCTAGGCGGCCCCATGCTGCAGCAGTTATTTGGTTTTATGTGCGCCTCAGGGATGTGCCGGGTTATACTCACCCCAAAATCCTTTTCCTTGAGTGAGATTGTAACCCGGGCCCCTTTGACTGTACTCCGTCTGCGGCCCTTTGCCCTTCCCCCAACCCTGCTGCCTTGGTGGGTTGAACTGGGGGCCCGTTGCTGGACCAGGCCGCAGCCCTTTTGATCCCTTTTTGTCTGCCGTCCTCTATTAATTCTTCTCATTAGCTTTTGCATTAATCTCTTGTGGAACTGTGTCAAACGTCTTCTTACGTCCAAAAAAAACGTAATCTACCCACCCCCTCTCTCTCTCTTGTCTTACCCTGTCCCCCCGTTTCTGAAACCGTGCTGGCTGTCGTTGATAAGCTCATTCCCTTTTTAGGTGCTCACCACTCTTCTCCTGATAATCTTCTCCATGACTTTGCATACTATGTGTCAGACACCCGTCTGTAGTTTAATGCCTCATGTCTGTCTCCTTTTTTAAAATTTGGGGCTCTTTCGTCTTTCTGGGTCCTTCTGTCTCCTCTGTGAACACTTCTTTGATTCTCATGTTGAGCTCCTCACATATTTTGCAGTCGTTTCTTGTGATCTCCCTCCCCCTTCCTCAGCCTGATTACCTGTTACTTGACAGTTGTTTTCCTCCTGATGTGGCTGTACAACAGTTTCGGGCCTGATTTGGCTTTCACTGCTATGTCATTTTCGTATTGTCGTTGGGCCTCCTTTCTTACTTTTGCATATTCATTTCTGGCTCTGCGACTGCTCTCCTTTTCTCCTGGGTCCTTTGCCTTCTATACTACTTCCATTCTCTAGCACACTTAGTTTTGGCTTCTCTAGACCTTCGGGTGAACCACGAGTTCATCCTGGCTTTCTCGTTATTTCTATTACCCTTGGGTACAAAGCTCTCCTCAGCTTCCTTGCATATTGTTGCCACATATTCCATCATCTCATTTACTGACTTCCCTGCCAGTTCTCTGTCCCACTGAACCCAGTGTAGGAAATTCTTCATGCCTGTGTAGTCCCCTCTCTTGTAGCTTGGCTTCTTTCGTCCTGCCCTTCCTGCTTCCCCCCTCCACTTGTAACTCTACAATGTATTCGAAGCTCAGAACCACGTGGTCAATGGCCCCGAGGGGTCTTTCGTATGTGATATCCTCACTACTCAAGGTAAATACTAGGTCCAGTCTTGCTTGTCCATCCTCTCCTCTGTATCTGGTAGTGTCATTTACGTGTTGGTACATGAAGTTTTCCAGTACCACCTCCATCATCTTAGCCATCCAAGTTTCTGGGCCCCCATGCGACTCCAGGTTCTCCCAGTCGATTTCCTTGTGAGTGAAGTCACCCATAATCAACAGCTTTGCCCTGCTTGCATGAGCCCTTCTGGCCACTTAAGCCAGTGAGTACACCATCGCTCTATTACTCTCATCACACTCTTGCCTTGGCCTCCTGCTGTTCTTTGGTGGGTTATATTTTTTTTATTATTATCATATCGGCCGATTCCCACCAAGGCAGGGTGGCCCAAAAAAGAAAAACTTTCATCATCATTTACTCCATCACTGTCTTGCCAGAGGGGAACTTTACACTACAGTTATAAAACTGCAACATTAACACCCCTCCTTCAGAGTGCAGACACTATACTTCCCATCTCCAGGACTCAAGTCCGGCCTGTCGGTTTCCCTGAATCCCGCCGTAAATGCTACTTTGCTCACACTCCAATAGCATGTCAAGTATTAAAAACCATTTGTCTAAATTCACTCCTATCAAATACGCTCACGCATGCTTCTTGGAAGTCCAAGCCTTTCGCACACAAAACCTCCTTTACCCCCTCTCTCCAACCTTTCCTAGGTCGACCCCAACCCTGCCTTCCCTCCACTACAGATTTATACACTCTCGAAGTCATTCTGTTTCTTTCCATTCTCTCTACATGTTCGAACTCCATCAACAACCCCTCCTCAACCCTCTGGATAATAGTTTTGGTAGTCCCGCACCTCCTCCTAATTTCCAAACTATGAATTCTCTGCATTACATTCACACAACACATTGACCTCAGACATGACATCTATACTGCCTCCAGCCTTCTCATTGTTGCAACATTCATCACCCATGCTTCACACGCATATAAAAGTGTTGGTATAACTATACTCTCATAAATTCCCCTCTTTGCTTCCATGGATAAAGTTCTTTGTCTACACAGACTCCTAAGTGCACCACTCACCCTTTTCCACTCATCAATTATATGATTCACCTCATCCTTCATAGACCCATCTGTTGACACGTCCACTCCTAAATATCTGAATACATTCACCTCCTCCATACTCTCTCCTCCAATCTGATATCCAGTCTTTCGTCACCTTATCTTTTTGTTATCCTCATCACCTTGCTCTTTCCAATATTCACTTTTAATTTTCTTCTTATACATACCCTACCAAATTCATCTACCAACCTCTGCAACTTCTCTTCAAAATCTCCCAGTTGCAAAGAGCAACTGTGACAACTCCCACTTTGTGTTTGATTCTTTTTCTTTCGACTCCACACCTCTTGCCAAGTCCCTCGCATTCACTTCTCTTACAACCCCATCTATAAATATATTGAACAACCTCAGTGACATCACACATCCTTGTCTAAGGCCTACTTTTACTGGGAAATAATCTCCCTCTCTCCTACATACTCTAACCTGAGCCTCACTATCCTCGTAAAAAATCTTCACTGCTTTCAGTAACCTACCTCCTATACCATTCACCTGCAACATCTGACACATTGCCCCCGTATCCACCCTGTCATATGCCTTTTCCAAATCCATAAATACCACAAAAACCTCTTCAGCCTTATCTAATTTCTGTTCACGTATATGTTTCACTGTAAACACTTGGTCTACACACCCCTACCCTTCCTAAAGCCTCCTTGTTCATCTGCTATCCTACTCTCCGTCTTACTCTTAATTCTTTCAATAATGACTCTACCATACTTTACCAGGTATACTCAACAGACTTATTCCCCATAATTTTGCACTCTCTTTTGCCCCTTTGCCTTTTTCAAGGAACTATGCACGCTCTCTGCCAATCCCTAGGTACCTTACCCTCTTTCCATACATTTATTAAATAATAGAACCAACCACTCCAAAACTATATCCCTCGCTCTTCTTCCCTGCCACCTTTTCTGTAACCACAAACTTCTGCTTACACTCAAACACTACATTCTTAAACCTACCCCATACATCTTCGACCCAATTGCCTTTACTCTCACTAGCCCATCTACTGCCTCCTCTTTAAGTTTATATACCTTCACCTCTTTCTTACTTGCTGCTTCTATTTTCCTTGTATCCCATCTACCTTTTACTCTCACTGTAGCTACAACTAAAAAGTGATCTGATATATCTGTGGCCCCTCTTTAAACATGTACATCCTGAAGTCTACTCAACAGTCTTTTATCTACCAATATGTAGTCCAACAAACTACTGTCATTACGCTTGTATACTTATTTATCCTCTTTTTCTTAAAATATGTATTACCTATAACTAAACCCCTTTCTATACAAAGTTCAGTCAAAGGGCTCCCATTATACATCGCTGCAATTACCAACTTGGTACTTCCAGACTGAAGTGTTCCTATTCTGTAGTCTCGTGCTTCTCCTCTGTCTCCTGTCTCCAGCTCATCAAAATTCCATTGGTTTTTGATGAGCAGTGCCCCTTCTCCATCCCCTCTGTTCCCTCTGTCTTTCCTCAGGATCTGATATCCCATTGGAAAGATGGCATATGTTCTTATTCCTGTGAGCCTCGTTTCTGTGAGGGCTATGATGTCCGGTAATGCCTCTTTGAATCTTTCGTGTCACTCCTCCCACTTATTCGTTATTCCATCAGTTTTGGTGTACCATGCCTTCAGTTTCCTCTCCAACACTGTGTTTTGGGGGGTCTGTGAGGGTGGGGGACCTGGCAGAGTGCTGTGGGATTCTACAGCATAGTGAGGGGTTGCGGCTGTAAATGTGGATTGTGGTTTGTGTTGTGATGGCGTGTTTGGTTGTGGGGTTCAGGGGTGGTTCTTGTGTGTATTTGCGCTTGTTGCTCTGCCGTGCTCTGGTTTTCCTCTACTGACTCTGTCCTTGTCTCTCTTCCTAGCCCCTTCGTTTCTGTGTCATCTCCCTCAGCTGCTGTCACTCTGTTCTTGTTCTGTCTCGGTCTAGGAACACCCTCTTTTATGTTGATGATTCCTTCAGCCATGGTTTCTCTTGCAGAATCCTGTTCCACAGTGTTTCTGTCTTAAAAATCAATTTGACTTGATTTCTCCCTTAAAGTACCCCATTTTCTCTGAAAATTTACTATCTCAGTCATGTCCTCCTCGCCTATTTCTTTGATGTTTTCAACTCCTGCTTTTTTTCTGCCATCTTTCCTGAAACCCATGAATAAACACTGACTTCTCCCTCTCCTCCTCCCAGTGCCTTTCCCTCTTTATCTCCAGGTCTCATTTGTGCATGGCCATTGTTTTCCTTATTTTTTCCTGTAACTTTTGGTGGCATGGTCATGCCTCTACATGGGACTATCCCCTCTTCACCTTCTCCTCCCTCCTTTACTGTTATCCATGCTCCCAACAGCTCTCATTCCTCGGCCCTGCTTGGTGAACTGATAGGGCCTTAGTGTAGGTCATGTCTCCTTCCTTTCCATTGGGCTCCTCATTCAGTATGTCTCCTCTGGGCAATAGTCCTGTAATTCACTTCAGCCTATTTACCTCATATTCTAGGGCTCGTATCCTGGCTTCTGCAGCTTCGGTTTGTGCCTCCCAATTCTTCTTCTCTGCCTCCACCCTCTTCTCTATTTTCGCAGAAAGCTCACATAGTTTGCTCTCCCACCCTTGTCTCACCCTTTTACATTTCTCTTCCATCCATTCTTCCTTACCAGAACCTCCTTCCTCTGATTACCTGAACCTTCGACTTCCCTTCTGAGGCACCATTATTTTTGGGGGGTTAGGTGTTGTAATGTGTGTGTGTGCTGTGTGTGCACACGTGTGTGTAGGGGTGGGGAGTTGTAAGGGGAGAGAGATGGGGAGAGGGAGGGAGGGGAAGGGAGAGTGGGAAGGAGGGTAGAGGGAGAGGGTGAGACACATAGACAGACAGGCTAGGTGTTGTAATGTGCATGTGTGCTGTTTGTGTGTGTGTGTACTCACCTAGTTATGGTTGCAGGGGTCGATTCACAGCTCCTGGTCCCACCTCTTCACTGTGTGTGTGTACTCACCTATTTGTACTCACCTATTTGTGGTTGCAGTGGTCGAGTCATAGCTCCTGGCCCCGCCTCTTCACTGATTGCTACTAGGTCCTCTTTCTCCCTGCTCCATGAGCTTTATCAAACCTAGTCTTAAAACTATGTATGGTTCCTGCCTCCACTATGTCGCTTTCTAGGCTATTCCACTTCCTGACAACTCTATGACTGAAGAAATACTTCCTAACATCCTTTGACTCATGGAGTCTTCAACTTCCAATTATGACCCCTTTTTTTCTGTGTCCCATCTCTGGAACATCTTGTCTCTGTCCACCTTATCTATTCCTCGCAGTATTTTATATGTCGTTATCATGTCTCCCTAACCCTCCTGTCCTCTAGTGTCGTCAGGCCGATTTCCCTTAACCTTTCTTCGTAGGACAATCCCTTAGCTCTGGGACTAGTCTTGTTGCAAACCTTTGCACTTTCTCTATGTGTGTTAGTTACCATTTTGTCCTAGGCACATGTCAATTAGACACTAGGCCTGTTGTATGTATGTGTGTGTGTGTGTGTAAGGAAACACTTCGAAATGTTTCTGCCCCACGGGAATTGAACCCGGCCCTCCGTGCGTGAAGCAAGAGCTTTACCCACTAGGCCACGGGGCGTAGTATGTGTGTGTGTGTGTGTGTGTGTGTGTGTGTGTGTGTATGTGTGTGTGTGTGTGTGTGTGTGTGTGTTTGTGTGTGTGTGTGTGTATGTGTGAAACAGGTAGTAAGAGAGTGCTAGAGAGGGAGAGAGAGAGGTGAAGAAAAGAGAGAGGTGGAGAGAAAGAGAGATGTAGAGAAAGAGAGAGAGCTGGAGAGAAGGAGGGGTAGAAGAAGAGAGAGAGGTGGAAAGAAAGAGGGATAAAGGAGGTGGGGGTGGGGAGTTGTAAGAGGGAGAGAGATGGGAAGAGAGAGGGAGGGGGACAGGGAGAGAAAGTGTGCGAAAGGGGCCAGAGGGAGACAAAGGGGAAGGGAAGGAGGGAAGAAGGAAAAGAGAGGGAATGGGGAGAGGGAGACAGAGGAAGAGAAAAGAGAGAGAGCTGTAGGGAAACGTGGGTAGTGCTCTCAAGTCACAGTGAGGTGTCAATTGGCCTGTGTGCGTGTATATGTATGTTTGTGTACGTGTGTGCTTTTGTGAGCGATAGTTTTGGGTTTGAGTGCATGCGTGGACGTGTGTGCGTATTATGCGTGCATGTGAGCGGTCATAATGTTTGCACGGTCCGCGTGCACATGTGATTCACTGGCCTGACTTTGACCTGATGCTGATCCAGCCGCCTACACCCTAGTTCGTTCTTCCTAGAATTCCTATTTCCTAGATTCCTAGCTGCCTAGTGTGTGTGTGAGAGAGTGAGAGTGTGCCTGAAAAATACCCCTCCTCGCTTTCTCCTCCTTAGCCAATCTACCTTTCAATGATACTAAGTCCACTCTCTCCTTCTACAAGTGCCTGAAGAGTCACGTGTGTGTGTGTGTGTGTGTGTGTGTGTGTGTGTGTGTGTGTGTTTGTGTGTGTGTGTGTGTGTGTACGTGGGTACTTGCATGTGCACGTTTGTTTGTGTTCTGGTGATCCTTACACTAACCAACCGTCATTTCTGCCTCAACTCACTTACACCTTAGCAAATGCTATTAAATACTGTTTACTCTAATTCTGATGGCTTCAGGAGTGAGGACCCTTAGTTTCCAGCATGCAGAGACTGGTGCTGTTGACCCCAACTGGATGAATATTACGTGCGTCTGGAAGAGAAGTAGTGGTCTCGTTGTAGCTCTCTGCTGTTCCGATGAGCATCCAGATTGTCCAGCTTGTTGTAATGTTCTGGCGTATCTCCACCTCCTATTTATTGTGCTTCTTTCACTGGTCACACATTGATTTCACTTTATTATCTTTCTTGAGTGGCACATATAGCAACAACGCCTTCGCCACACTAGGCCTGCCCTCTCTGACTTGCGCCGCAAATATCTCTTTCAAGTTCACTTATAGAATTGTGGCTCTCCCCACACTTATGTGGCTGAGGGCGACTTGTAAACCACTTCAGAGGTTGTTCACTACCCTGACGCAATTAATGACTCCTGCAGTAACCTTGGGTAGCCCTCAACATCACTTATATTCAAAGAGCACTAGTAGCGATAGTAGCCAGAGAAGGATTCTGCATGTGGGAATCATAGGCGAGACAACTCAGTGGTGTGACTTCAAGGAGAGTCAGTGAGTATAATTATCTCTCTGTACAGGGTGTTCAGCTGACTAATGCATCTGACACCAAGACTGATTGTAGAGTCAGTGGGCAAGTGGGGATGTGTTATGCTGGTCTAAGCACAGACCACACTGAACATAAAAACATGAGACAGGCAGGCAGGTCCAAGTCACACCCACTTAAAAAGGAAGGATCCCTGCTGCAGGTCTAACTCACACCCACTCACATCCTCTCATGTGCTTGTCTTACTTATTTTTTAAGTTACATAAGTATCAATGACACTACTTGGCAGTTTGTTCCACTCATCTACAACTCTATTGCCAAACCAATGTTTCCCATATACCTTCTGAATCTAAATTTTTTCAAACTTGAACTCACTGTTGCGGTTAGACTTCGGCATGTTATTTACATCTTGTTGATTTATTCATGTTTTCCATTTATGCACTTCAATCATATCCCACTAAATATACACCTTTATAGAGAGTGAAGATTCAGGGCCCTCAGTTTATTTCTCGTAGGAAAGATTTCTGATAGATGCAATCCACTTTGCCATCATTGTCTCCAGCACATTTATGTCTATTCATGAAAAAACTTGCGATTTTGGCTCAAATAACAACGCTCGTCTTGCCGAATAAGCCAAGCAAAAATTTGTGAAAGCAATAATTTCGCAAAAAAAAATATATTTCATTGTGTTTGTTTATTATTAAATTACTGTAAACTTAACTAAAATATATTTAGTTGGATTAGGCTAAATTAAATTGCGCTAGTTATAATAAGATTAGGTTAATTTTCTAAGGTTCTTTTGGAACAAAATTATTAATTTTTAAATTAACACAAATGAAAAAATATATATCTTTAAACATATAAGAGAAAATTTTAGAAAAGACTTCATTTTAAATGAGTTCTTGCAGGGATTGATAGGATAAAGATAGAAATGTTAATAGCAGGTGGGGATATAGTTTTGGAGTGGCTGGTGCTTTTATTTAATAAATGTATGGTAAGGTACCTAGGGATTGGCAGAGAACATGCATAGTTCCTTTGTATAAAGGCAAAGTGGACAAAAGAGAGTGCAGAAATTATAGGGGAATAAGTCTGTTGAGCATACCTGGTAAAGTGTATGGTAGAGTTATTATTGAAAGAATTAAAAGTAAGACGGAGAGCAGGACAGCAGATGAACAAGGAGGTTTTAGGAAGGGTAGGGGATGTGTAGACCAAGTGTTTACAGTGAAACATATAGCTGAATAGTATTTAGAGGTTTTTGTGGCATTTATGGATTTGGAAAAGGCGTATGACAGGGTGGATAGGAGAGCAATGTGGCAGATGTTGCAAATGTATGGAATAGGAGGTAGGTTATTGAAATCGGTGAAGCGTTTTTACGAGGATAGTTAGGCTCAGGTTAGAGTGTGTAGGAGAGAGTGAGATTATTTCTCAGTAAGAGTAGACCTTAGACAAGGATGTGTGATGTCACCGTGGTTGTTCTATATATTTATAGATGGAGTTGTAAGAGAAGTGAATGCGCGGGTCTTGGCAAGAAGTGTGGGTTAAAAGATAAAGAATCTAACACAAAGTGGGAGTTGTCACAGTTGCTCTTTGCGATGACACTGTGCTTGTGGGAGATTCTGACGAGAAGTTGCAGAGGTTGGTGGATGAGTTTAGTAGGGTGTGTAAAAGAAGAAAAATAAAAGTGAATATAGGAAAGAGTAAGGTGATGAGGATAACAAAAAATGGTGACGAAAAATTAGATATCAGATTGGAGGGACAGAGTATGTGAATGTATTCAGATATTTAGGAGTGGATGTGTAAGCAGATGGGTCTATGAAAGATGAGGTGAATCATAGAATTGATGAGGGGAAAAAGGTGAGTGGTGCACTGAGGAGTCTGTGGAGTCGAAGAACTTTGTCCATGGAAGCAAAGAGGGAAATGTATGAGAGTATAGTTATACCCGGTGGCCTGGTGGCTAAAGCTCTCTCTTCCGGGTTCTATTCCCGGCGGGGTGGAAACATTTCGACGTGTTTCCTTACACCTGCTGTCATGTTCACCTAGCAGCAAATAGGTACCTGGGTGTTATTCGACTGGTGTGGGTCGCATCCTGGGGGACAAGATTGAGGGCCCCAATAGAAATAATAGACAGTCATCCATGACGCACTGACTTTAATGGGTTATCCTGGGTGGCTAACCCTCCGGGTTATAAACCCGAAGAAATCTTATCTTATCTTTATTAACGCTCTTATATGGGTGTGAAGCATGGTTGATGAATGTTGCAACAAGGAGAAGGCTGGAGGCAGTGGAGATGTCATGTGTGAGAGCAATGTGTGTTGTGAACATAATGCAGAGAATTCGTAGTTGGGAAATTAGGAGGAGGTGCGGTATTTCCAAAACTATTATCCAGAGGGCTGAGGAGGGGTTGTTGAGGTGGTTCAGACATGTAGAGAGGATGGAAGAAAACAGAATGACTTCGAGAATGTATAAATCTGTAGTGGAGGGAAGACGTTGTAGGGGTCGGGCCTAGGAAAGGTTGGATGGAGGGGGTAAAGGCGGTTTTGTGTGTAAGGGGCTTGGACTTCAAGCAAGCATGTGTGAGTACCATACTTTGAAAACTTAGCCTATTTTTTCTGTTGTTGCCCTTGCACAGCTCCTCATGATGCGCTGAGAAGTGTGAAAGTAATTGAGCTAAAGATTTCCACCCCTGTGCTTTCTTGTATTGTTAAGATCGCCTGTCTGCGATTGTTTTGCATATATATATATATATATATATATATATATATATATATATATATATATATATATATATATATATATATATATATATATATATATATATATATATATATATATATATATTATATATATATATATATAATATATATATATATATATTATGAAACAACTATTGTTACTATGTCGTAACAACACAACAACAACAACAACAATAATAATAATAACAGATAACTTTTATATCCCATTTACTCTTAATAAGTAGATATATATTATGATTTTATATTTTTTTATAACAAAATTTATTCTGTTTTTATAAACTATTTTTACCTTTTTGTATTTCTAATAAGTAACGTTATTTAAACAATTATTTATACAATGCAATTAAGCCCGGTCAAAATAAACAGTATAGGCGGCAGGATTTTTATGCAACATCAACCAATCAGAGTCGCCTGTGTGAGTGACGTCAGCCAAGCAGTTGACGTTTGCGTCAGGAACGTCTACCAGTCATAGAGATCTGATGAGTGACGTCATGTAAATACATAAATCTGAGCGTTCATGACGTTGTTGGATATAATGAATTAAAAGATTACTGGATTCAACACTCATTCTGCAATGAACAACCGCTGGCTAAGTAACACCATGATATTTAATTGAAACTCGTGCCAACATAGAATATACACACATATATATATATTATATATATATATATATATATATATATATATATATATATATATATATATATATATATATATATATATATATATATTATATATATATATATATATATATATATATATATATATATAGTCAAATAACAACACTGCGACTAGCCGAGGATTCGAACCCATGTTGTTTTAGCCAGCCTCATGGTGAGCGAAAAATTCCAAAACGTTAGAACACAAGGACCATACAATCCTACAAGAATCACGCACCCAGCAGAGCTAAGTGTTGTACCGTGATCCGAGGACATACGATGGTGTGGGTGCTTCAGAGCTAATTACATCCTCCTCACTGTTTGGTGTACTAGCCTCCACGAGCAGTAAACATCGTATTATAACCACGAACAAGTGGTATTTAATCAATAACAACACTGCGACTAGCCGAGGATTCGAAGCCATGTTGTTTTAGCCTGCCTCATGTTGAGCGAAAATTCCACGACGCTCTAACCCACAGGACCATACAATCCTACAAGAATCACGCACCCAGCAGAGCTAGGTGTATGAAATTACCTCTGAAGCACCCACACCATCACCTAACCAACACCTAGCTCTGCTGGGTGCGTGATTCTTGTAGGATTGTATGGTCAAGTTGGTTAGAGCATCGTGGAATTTTCGCTCACGATGAGGCGGGCTAAAACAACGTGTTCGAATCCTCGGCTAATAGTGTTGTTATTGATTAAATACCACTTGTTCGTGGTTACAATACAATAAATATATATAGCTAGGAAACCACGAATCAAATGGTTTTGAATCATTTACCAAACTGCAGCAGGCCAGGGTTCGACTTAACACACTGTCCCGCCCCAAGAGACAACACAACGTACATGTCACCTTTTCCACTCAGCCATCAGGATCGAAGGCTGAGTGGATAAGGTGACATGTACGTTGTGTCGCCTCTGAGGCCGGACAATGTGTCGTGGGGTCGAACCCTGGCCTGCCGCAGTGTGGTAAATAATATATATATATATATATATATATATATATATATATATATATATATATATATATATATTCTTTCTTTCTTTTTTTTCAACAAGTCGGCCGTCTCACACCGAGGCAGGGTGACCCGAGAAAGAAAATCCACAAAAAGAAAATGCTTTCATCATCATTCAACACTTTCATTGCACTCATACATAATCACTGTCTTTGCAGAGGAGCTCAGATACGTCACTATCTCAGACCCCTCCTTAAAAGTGCAGGCATTGTACTTCCCATTTCCAGGACTCAAGTCCAACTAAATCAATTAACTGGTTTCCTGAATCCCTTCACAAAATGTTACCCTGCTCACACTCCAACAGATTGTCATGTCCCAAAAACCATTCGTCTCCATTCACTCCTAACACGCTCACACATGCTTGCTGGAAGTCCAAGCCCCTCGCCCACAAAACATCCTTTACCCCCTCCCTCTAACCTTTTCGAGGATGACCCCTACCCCGCCTTACTTCCCCTACAGATTTATACGCTCTCCAAGTCATTCTACTTTGATCCATTCTCTCTAAATGACCAAACCACCTCAACAACCCCTCTTCAGCCCTCTGACAAATACTTTTAGTAACTCCACACCTTCTCCTAATTTCCACACTCCGAATTTTCTGCATAATATTTACACCACACATTGCCCTTAGACAGGACATCTCCACTGCCTCCAGCCGCCTCCTCGCTGCAGCATTTGCAACCCATGCTTCACACCCATATAAGAGTGTTGGTACCACTATACTTTCGTACATTCCCTTCTTTGCCTCCATGGATAACGTTTTTTGTCTCCACAGATACTTAAATGCACCACTCACCTTTTTTCTTTCATCATTTCTATGGTTAACCTCATCCTTCATAAACCCATTCGCTGACACGTCAACTCCCAAATATCTGAAAACATTTACTTCTTCCATAATCCCTCTCTCCAATGTGATATCCAATTTTTCTTTATTTAAATCGTTTGATACCCTCATCTCCTTACTCTTATCTATGTTCACTTTCAACTTTCTACCTTTACACACCCTCCTAAACTCGTCCACTAACCTTTGCAACTTTTCTTTAGAATCTCCCATAAGCACAGTATCATCAGCAAAAAGTAACTGTGTCAACTCCCATTTTGCAATGAAAAGTTCTCTACCTTTATCTAAATACTGTTCACATATATGCTTCACTGTAAATACTTGATCTACACATCCCCTACCCACTCTAAAGCCTCCTTGCTCATCTGCAATGCTATTCTCTGTCTTACCTCTAATTCCCCCTTCCCTTTATATAAAGGAACGATACATGCTCTCTGCTAATCCCTTGGTACCTTCCCCTTTTTCATACATTTATTAAACAAAAATACCAACCACTCCAGCACTATATCCCCCCCTGCTTTTAACATTTCTGTCATGATCCCGTCAGTTCCAGTTATTTTACCCCCTTTCATTCTACGTAATGCCTCACGCACATCCCCCACACTCATATCCTGCTCTTCTTCACTCCTAAACGATGTTGTACCTCCCTGGCCAGTACATGAAATTACCGCCTCCCTTTTTTCATCGACATTTAAAAGTTCCTCAAAATATTCCTGCCATCTACCCAATACCTCCAGCTCCCCATCTACTAACTCACCTACTCTGTTTTTAACTGACAAATCCATTCGTTCCCTAGGCTTTCTTACCTTGTTTATCTCACTCCAAAAAAAAATATTTTTTTCAGCAAAATTTCTTGACAGAGCCTCTCCCACTCTTTCATCTGCTCTCCTTTTGCACTCTCTCACCACTCTCTTCACCTTTATTTTACTCTCCATATACTCTGCTCTTCTATTAACACTCTGTTTGTAAAAACCTCTCATAAGCTACCTTTTTCTCTTTTATCACACCCTTTACTTCTTCATTCCACCACTCACTCCTCTTTCCTCCTGCACCCACCCTCCTATAGCCACAAACTTCTGCCCCACATTCTATTACTGCATTTTTAAAACTGTCCCAACTCTCTTCAACACCCTTTCCCCCATACTACTCATACTTTCTTCCAATAGTTGCTTATATCTCACCCTAACTTCCTCCTCCCTTAGTTTATACACTTTTACCTCTCTCTTACTTGCTGTTACAATTTTCTTTTTGTCCCATCTACCTTTTACTCTAACTGTAGCTACAACTAAATAATGATCTGATATATCTGTTGCCCCTCTATAAACATGTACATCCTGAAGCCTACTCATCAACCTTTATCCACCAATACATAATCCAACAAACTACTTTCATTAAGTGCTATATCATACCTTGTATACTTATTTATCTTCTTTTTCATAAAATATGTATTACTTATTACCAAATCTCTTTCTACACATAGCTCAATTAAGGGTTTCCCCCATTTACATTTACCCTGGCACCCCAAATTTACCTACTACTCCTCCACAACATTTTTACTCACTTTAGCATTTAGATCCCCAACCACAATTACTCTCTCACTTGGTTCAAAGCTCCCACACACTCACTCAACATTTCCAAAATCTCTCTCTCCTCTACATTTCTCTCTTCTCCAGGTGCATAAAAACTTACTATAACCCACTTTTCACATCCAACCTTATTTTACTCCACACAATCCTTGAATTTAAACTTATACATGTATATATATATATATATATATATATATATATATATATATATATATATATATATATATATATATATATTATATATATATATATATATATATATATATATATATATATATATATATATATATATATATATATATATATATATATATGAAGACAACACTATGAAATGAGAGCTAGATATCCATTATCAAGGAACTATGTTCCTTGATAATGTGAGTAGTCACGAAAGCGCTTGGAATTCCTCTATTTTTTCATAGTGGTTGTCTTGCATATTTTGATATCACCTGTTTACTGTGATCTTTTGCATATATATATATATATATATATATATATATATATATATATATATATATATATATATATATATATATATATAGTCGAATACTGATTAGGTAAAACCGGTCAATTAGCAAGAACTCATTTAAAATTAAGTCCTTTCTAAAATTTGCTCTTATACGTTTAAAGATATATTTTTTCATTTATGTTAATGTAAAAATTTATAATTTTGTACCAAGAGAAACTTTGAAAACCTACCTAACCTTATTACAACAAGCGCAATTTAATTTAGCCTAACCCAACTAAATATATTTTAGATACGTTAACATTAATTTTAATAATAAAGAAACACAATGAAATATATTTTTCGTTATGTTCAGAAGTTCAGAATGATTTTGGCGAAATTATTGCATACACAAATTTTCACTTGTCTTATATGGCAAGGTGAGCATTGCTATTTAAGGTAAAATCGCAAGTTTTACCTAATCGGCAGACATATATATATATATATATATATATATATATATATATATATATATATATATATATATATATATATATATATATATATTTATATATATATATATATATATATATATATATATATATATATATATATATATATATATATCAATAACAACACTGGGTGTATCAATATTGGAGTACTTGGAGGTATAGAGGAGTCATCGGGAGTACATGAGAATAAATATGAATATATTGGAACACGTGAGAGTACTTGTGAGTAACTCAGGTACAGTGGTGTACTTGATAGTATATTTTAGCAGTAGGGAGAACATGGACTTAGTTAAGAGAACATGAGAAAAGGAGATATCAGATTTTATACTTTGTATTAAGGCTCTTTCCTAAGCATGAAACCACGTAGCTTCCCACTCCGGGTTACCCGGAGTAGACTAGGCAAAGTAGAAGTTGTAGTTCCAGTGATAGTAGTAGTAGTAGTAGTAGTAGTAGTAGTAGTAGTAGTAGTAGTGGAAGCAGCAGTCGTAGTTCAAACACAAATTTCACCTTCTCTATTAAATATTCTTGCAGGTTTCCCAGAACAATATTGTAATTATTTTAAACAAATTATTCAAGGTGGTAGTGTAGCTGGAAGGAGTTGAGGGCGGGAAGAGAGGATTGTTTCATGTGTTTTCCTAACGTCAAATATCCCGAATTTTCCATTACTCAACAAACATTACTCAACAAACATTACTCAACAAACATTACTCAACAAACATTACTCAACAAACATTACTCAACAAACATTACTCAACAAACATTACTCAACAAACATTACTCAACAAACATTACTCAACAAACATTACTCAACAAACATTACTCAACAAACATTACTCAACAAACATTACTCAACAAAAATGTTGTAGCGACCATAGGCAGCCACCTAACTGTATTTAAGTGAATTCTAAATTGACAAAGTACATGGTCAACCAGCTCATAAACGCCTACGATTCATTAACTTAGAGCACCATTGGGCGGTCTCTTTACGATAGCTTATCACGAACCTAAACTTATAATCAATAGAGTACCTTTACCAGTCATTGTTCTGACCAGATTTAGAACGAATTCTTGGGATTATTTCCAAGTGCTAAGTGCACTCAGACTTTGTACACCACAACATGTACATCAAGAAAAGTACTATCATCTTCTCACATCTTAATAAGAAACATGGTTATTTCGAAGGGTTATAAAATAAGGTCAAAGAAGAGATGTCTTTAAAACTGGACCTAAATAAGTAAAATGAAAGCAACGCAATTGAATCTGATACTATATAAGCAAGGACAAGAAAAATGCTTTCTAATATCTTAACAGAACACAAATACAAATGGGAAACCTAATAAGGGGGTTGAGTATCGTCATTTTCGGTGGAGCATATGCATAAGGTCAAAAAAAAATCGAAAAATTAGTTAATGTTGCCAGGAAATAGAGCTAAAATTTGGTAATATTTTGGTGTAAACTGCATTTCTCTACAATATTCCTGAAACGAGTAATCGTAACTAAGACATTTCACGTCATGCTGAGTATCCGGCAATTTTTTACCGATTTATTAATTTTTGTTGTTGCTTTATTGTTAATGCATGAAAAACAATATCTGGCATCATTACAAAGTGGGTGGAGGCTAGAGGAGCTAGACAGCAACCTCCAGTGTTAATTAATGTTAATCTGATATCACCAGGGGTCCCGTAGCTCGACTGTTAATGAACTCACACTGAAGTCCGTGGTTCGATCCCCGGTACGGGTGGAAACATTAGGACGTGTTTTTTAAGATATCTGCTGTCCATGTTCACCCATCAGTAAAATATATACCTGGGTGTTAGTCGACTGGTGTGGGTCGCATCTTGGGGACAAAATTGACCTAATTTGCCCGAAATGCTCTGCATAACAAAGGACTTTCTGTATAGTAGTATGTCATTGATGTCAGCTAGGCCTGTATACATTTAGCAAGTACTTGTAGAATTGTTGTTTTTGGTGGTTGATTCGCTGGTACTCTCCTGGCCCGGGTCTTTTCCAGATGGTGACCCGGCCTTGGCTCCCTGTCTTGGGAGTGTCTGAGACCTGTGTCTCCCATGGGAGGAGGTACAAGTACCCCCTCATTGTCTGGGACTAATTGTCCCCAGGCCTAGCCACATTCCCCGCCCTCACGGGGCTCGTAGGGAGAAGCTAGGCCTCTCTGGTCTGCCATCTTCCCCGCCACAGGGAGGCTGATGGGAAGGGCAGTCTTGCGAGCTGCAGATGGTAGCAAGCTCCAGCTGTGGCACCTACCCTGCCCTAGAAGGGCTGGGCATGGTGATCTCTCTGCACTTGTAGAAATAATGATTATTATGATAATATTATTACAGTGGCGAACTTCTGCACACCTGCGCTATTTATTATATTTTAGTCTTTCTGTCGCTCCATCTATTAAAATTTTCTCGAAAATTACCAGTAAGAAAGATAAATAACAATTAAACTTAATGTAGACAGTCATATAAGAAAAAACAACAAGTATTGGGCGGTGCAGAGTGGGTGCGCGGTGATAGAGATATGCAAGTGTGTGTACATTTACCATACACTGTTACTCTTATTACCAGACGTAAACACATGGCTATTATAGGGGTAACGTCAGAAAAGATTCCTTTCCAATGCCTTTAATACCGTCACACACTCCCTTTCAAAGATAAAATGTAAATTTGTATCCAAAAAATATATTTGGATAGAAAAGGTGGATATTTGGCAAGTAAATTATTTAGGTACTAGCTGTACCCGGCCATGCGTTGCTGTGGCTCAGTCTGGTTAAATGGAAAAGAAAGAAAAGAGAAAGCAAACGTTTCTAATATGTTTAATTTCACAATGCTTGTGGGTATACAATATTTTTTGTTGTTCCATTGTCTGTGCAGATATAGAGATTGTCTGGATTACCGACTCTAGAACACGCAACACATAATTGTCCATGTGAGAAGCAATCCGTGTCTAGATCTATAAACTGAACAATTCTAAAGATTGGCCCTGAGCTTTGTTGATGGTGATTGTAAACGCCAATCGAATTGGGAATTGCAATCTCTTAAATTGAAATGGCATATCCATTGGAATCATAGGAATGCGAGGAATGAGGACATCTTCACCTTTGAAAGGTCCTGTCAAGATTGTTGCTTCTTCGACGTAGCTCATTAATATTTTTACTGCAAGCCGCGTGCCATTGCAAAGCTTTGGCTGGTTGATATTTCGCAACATGATAATTGGCACGCCGATTTTCAATTGCACTACGTGCGGTGGCATCCCTGTCAGATCGAGTGAATTAAAAAATTCTGTTGGATAATTAACCACTTCATCTGCTTCCACAACAGTGTCGACGGACTTGTATGTGACTGCCTCATTTTGAATGTTAGACTGAATAATATTACGTTCGTAGAAGTCTATGTTCTTGGCTGCAAGAATAGCTCGTTCACTCAGCCAATCATGATTCTTATAATTGGTTTGAATATTGGGAAATACTTTTTCAACCAATTTTTCTTTTGACATCACTAAATTGCAGAAGTTATGAGGCAATGAAATTCGTCCTGAGGTCAGATCAACCGGCACCTTTCCGTTTGCAATTTCCAGCAATTGATGTGAGAATATCTCAGCTGATCGATCGTTTTGCAGCTGGACATGCATATTTGTAGTTAATTTTAACGTCTTTACGTGTTGCCACAAAGTAGAGTATTTCAGGCAAGTATTTATTTCGTCCACTGGTGTCGATCGAGGAATTACAGGTAATGTTTGACGGAAATCTCCTGCAAGCAATTTTAATGCATTCCCAAATGGTCTGATGTTTCCACGCAAATCTTGCAATGATCGATCAAGAGCCTCGAGCAATTTTTTTGTGCGTCATTGTGCATTCATCCCAAACAATAAGTTTGCATTTCTGCAATACTTTTCCCATGCCGGATGCTTTGGAAATGTTGCACGTGGGAGTTTCAATGAATTGAATGTTGAAATCGTCGATTTCGTTTGAAGTGATTTTGTTATAGAGCCAGATTAGTATATGTGCGTGTTCCACATTGAACGCACCGCTTCTCGTCCGATCAGCAAAGTTAAGAAACGTTGGGTTTGGTTAGTACTTGGATGGGTGACCGCCTGGGAACATCAAATGCTGTTGGCATATTTTTTTTTCTTTTCCAGTCAAAATCTATACAATAGTAGGTATATAAAAACACGCGCATATTCGAATGCAACGTTTTGTCAAAATTTAAAGCAATTGGTGAAGAACTTTCGGAGATTTAAGATTTTGAACAAACGAACATTTTCATTTTTATTTATATAGATTGTCTTTACTTTCTCTATTATTAATGAATCACACGTAATGATTTTCACAATAAACATTGCATTCTGAATGTTTTACAAGCTGAGGATTTCATACTGACAACAGCCCTCTTGCCCTTTTCAATTTGTGCCGGGTAAGGAACAATTTCACAGCTCCCCTAATTTACTCTCTCTGTGATAAAAAAGATGTATTTAACTGTATTTGAAATTGTCTGAAAATCAATTTGGGCTGGCTTTATCGTTTGCCAGTATCCAAAATACTTTTGCCACTGCCAATATATGTGAACCTCGAAAACAATGTTGCTAACTCATATTTTTCTCGTTTTTTTATTCCTTTGGTTTTTTTTTCTGGAGGATCTTCATGAAACTTTTTTTTTTTTCATATTTAACATATTAAGAATCTACTAAAAAAAATGGATGATATCGGATTATAAACAATAATGACTGACAGAGGAGGCCATAAAACCCCTAATGAAAACTCGTTTCCCAAGAGATACTGATTAACGAGGTCATTTAAAATAGTCATTTAAAACATTAAGATAAACGTGTATAGAACAGACACCCTGAAGCTCAAACAGCAAAGATCATGATCCACGTTGAAAGATCAACATGGAGTTGGCCCATTTATGTAAACATAATACATTTCAGGGCTGTACCTAACTCACACGTGCTGGGTTATATAGAGTCGCTTATTTAGCTGCCAGGAAATTGTTTTTACGTAATTCGGCTTCCATATTGTGCCCTTTTTATTCTTTTCGTCTGTAAAATTTGTGCAGTTACCTATTGCATTTCTTTTAAAAAATTAGTAATGACTAATGCAACTTACAATTTAAAGAAAATAATGGTTTCAATGGACATCGACGTAGTATGCAGCTATAATACACAACAGAATACTAGTTAAAATTATGGACAAAAACAATATTGACATAAGAAGGGTCAAGAAATATGCATATTTGTAAATACATCCACTTCCTTACCAGTTTGAGGTCCAGACTTTCATTGTCTTGGCTCAGTTCTCTGATCTACTTGAATTTTTTTTATGTTACTTTTAATTTTATTATTTTACACGCCCTTTCATTCGCCCTTTCACACGCCCTTTCACAAGCCCTTACATATTCTTTCAACTTACGAACCTTCTCTTTTGAATATCCTATTTCAACTGTGATGAGTCACTTCATCTTGGTTTCATTACAGTTAAATCTCTGATTCACAACACTAGATTCTTTTTAAACAACCCCGCATGTAAGCACATTACAGGACCACTGTGACATCAACTATTCCTCTAAGGCATAACTTTTTTTGGAAATTATTTCCCTTCTCTCCTAAATCCCCTAACCTAAGCATCACTCGTCTCATAATTTTTACACTACTAACTTACAGCTAATAAATCGATTTGTAGTATCAACTACGTCGTTTTCTTATCCACCTGATCACATGCCTTTTCAAAAATCCCTAAATGCAACAAGCATCTTCCATTACGCTTACATAAGGAATACACACTTATATGCATAATAACAAATGTTTGATACACATCAAATTCCTTTCAAAATCGACCTTGTTCCTCTGTAATTCTGCTCTCAGCTTTTCACAAATGTCACATAACATTTCTGACATACATTTTACCAGGTATATTCTCCAGATATTTCAATTGTATTGCCGTTGCCTTTATAATCTCGTAGGAACTACTATGCCTGCATGTAATTTTCTATAACGATAGATCTTAAAGGCAACTCTGCATTCTTTTACTGTGTTTTTCCCCTGCAAGCAAGAAATAAGTTTTTAGATTGTTTTGCATACATAAATATTCATAGGTATACTGACCATGCCATCGCCCAGAGGAGAGGAGAGCCTACACGGCAGGGCGGCCGTGGCTCCAGACTGCGCCGTGATTTCTGTGTGGTTAGACTGCAGGAATATTCCGTTCTTGCCCATTACGTTGCCACCATGACCCATCAGACTGTTGTGGGAGTTGCCGTGCGGACCTGAGGATATAAAGGTGCACCTCTTAACAGGATGAGGTGTAAGGACTCCACACTATGAGTAACTCTGAGAGGTAACATCTCTTTATACTCTGTAACAATTATTAAACTACAAAAAGTACGCATTTAAAGTATAGTTTTAGTTCCACATTTCCCGGAAAAACGTTTAAACAACAATCACTTCCCCGCCAGCTTAACAATGGTAGTTTTATATAAAATATGAAACAACTACCGTAGATCACCGAGCATTATCGACGCTATTTTAGCGGCCATGGTTGTGCCCGAGCGTGTGTGAGGCAGTTAGATACATCCTCCCAGATAACTGTCGGTGTAAAGCAGCAGTTTGTGAGAATTGTGGAGCAGTGGAGTAACGCGTACCTGAGATATATGCTGTGGAACGACTCTGAGCAGAAATGGCACAACTGTTGCCATAAAACGGACATCTGAGAACATATTAGGTACAAACCCGATGTATGAGATAGAATCATTGATATATAAACCAGACCAGTTAATATATAGGGCATACCCGTTGACATATAAGACACCCGTTGACATACAAGGCTCAAACGTTGACATATAAGGTTCAAACGTTGACATACAAGGTTCAAATGTTGACATACAAGGTTTAAACGTTGACAGACAAGGTTCAAACGTTGACATACAAGGCTCAAGTGTAGACATACAAGGTTCAAACGTTGACATACAAGGCACAAAAATTGACATATAAACTAAGAACAATGACATATAAGCTATAAACATTGCCATCTTAGGGAAAAATGCCATACTATGGTAGAAATGTTGTCATATCAATGAGGCTGGCACGAACGTTGCCATGAAAGCGACGTTGGTACTAACGTTGTCATGTAATCGAAACTGACAATAATGTTGCCGTGAAACTGAGACTGGTAAAAAAATTGACATGTAAGGCGCTGAAATGGCATGAGAAACTGTCATTAACGTTGCCAAATAGTATTTAAGTGTTGTTATATATGGCATATATGCAATCATAAGAGACTCTCATTAACTTTGCCATATATGGCACTAACGTTATTATATATGTAACAAACATTATCATGAGAGACTCATTAAAATTGTTATATAAGACACCAATGTTATATGAAACAGTCGTTACAATAATTGTCATTGGCGTTGCCATATTACAGAGGCTGGCACTAGAATTGCCATACAAGAAACAATTGTTGCCTCATAAAAGAGTTAGGTGATAATTTTGCCATATACTTGTGCTTCAAAAACGATTGGATCTTAAAGCACTGACAACTTTTGTCAGGTACTTTACACGCGTCGATTTAATAATCTAGAAACACTGTTGTCATATTGTAAATTTTCTAAACCTGACAGTAGCAGTAAATTATCTTTATGTAAGATGAATGTTCGATATACGAGTCTTGCTATAACCTATAGAAATGAGCCTTGGGAAAGACTTGAAAATTAGCCTAGATATATGCTTTTCAAAATAAACCTTGTAATATATTTTGGAAAATTAGCCTTGTAATATACAGCAAACAGTCGTTTAACACGATTTTGTTTTGCACGTTTTTTTATAGCCCTATTTAAGCATTGCAGCATATTTTTGTTTAGCACTTCCAAAATTAGTTTAACACGGTTGCGGGAAGGGAGGGGAATTTTGAGCCTCCCAGCCTTCAGTTAGGTTCATATGCGTGTAGGACGACGATACTCAGGAAGCTCGCTGTGTTTATTTACATACATATTTTCTTATTTTCATTGCCATTTGTTAAATCTGCCAATCAATCATGGCACCCAGTAAGCATACAAGTGTTCCCGCAAGTGACAAGAAAAGGTTTAAGCATTCAAGTCTAGGAATTACAAAGAAAATCGAGATATTAGATCAACTTAAGAGTGGCTCACGTGTGGTGGATATAGTGAGGGCGTTAATAAAGCGTCAGTTCGTACAATTAAAAAGAACGAGGCGAATATACGAGCTTGTGTAATGAATAACCCAAGATGTAACCTCATGAAAAGAATAACACACAAATCATTACAAGTAAATAAAACTAAAAACTTGTTGCTTGATGGATCGAACAAAAGACAAAGAAAGGTGCACCACTTAATTTCCTCTCAATTAGGGAAAAGGTCTTACAGTTGTTTAAAGCAGTGTGTGATAAGGAAGGAAGGCCTGAAAAAGAGTGTTTAGCACAGGCTGGTTCCACAACTTTAAGTTGCATAAGAAGTTACATAATATTAAATTTTCTGGTGAAAGTGCTTCAGCTGATCATACAGCAGCAAGTAATTTCCCTGCTGAATTTCAGGAACTTATTTTTGAGGTTGGCTATGAGCCACATCAAGTGTTTAATGCTGACGAGACAAGTGTTTTCTGTAAAAAAAATGCCAACACGAACTTATATCAGTCAGCAAGAGAAAAGTGCACCGGGCTTCAAGGCAACAAAGGATCGCTTCACCTTGCTCCTTTGCGGTAATGCGTCAGGTGATTTCAAGTGTAAGCCCATGGTTATTTACCGCTCTAAGAATCCTCGTGCTTTGAAAGGTGTGGATAAAAACCCCTTACCAGTATTTTGGAGGTTAAACCAGTCAGCATGGATGACAGAGGAAATATTTATTGACTGGTTTAAGCATCACTTTATTCCTGAAGTCAAATTTTACCTACACAGCAAGAACGTTGCATTCAAGGCTCTCTTCATTCTTGATAATTCCCGTACTCATCCACAAGCTTTGCTGGATCTGACCCCGCATGTAAAAGTTGTATTTTTATCTCCAAATATAACATCTCTAATACAACCACTGGATCTCCAAATATAACATCTCTAATACAACCACTGGATCGGGGAGTTATTAAGTCATTCAAGTGTAACTACACAAAAAAATTATGAAAAAAGTACATGGAATGAAGTGCCCCAATCAACATTAAATGCAGGCTGGGGAAAGTTATGGCCTTCTGTAGTTAATTCTTTCACTAGTTTTTCCTTGCTTGAGAGTCAGGTTCAGGAAATTGTTCAGTTGGCAAGAAGATTACCAGGTGATGGTTTTGAAGATTTGAATGAAGAAGATGTGAATGAGCTCTTAGAAGATGATGATGATGAAGACAGGAGTCCAGAGGAAATGTTGGCAGAGCTCGATGAACATATACAAGGGAGCCACATAACAGAAGATGAAGAACCTGAAGAAAAACAGTTAACATTGCATCAGTTATGTGAGCAGTTCCATGTTGCTGCTAAACTAGCAGACTTTTTCACTGAAGAGGACCCTGACAAATCTAGAAGCAGTGCTTTGAAACGGGGTCTAGACCAGCTGATGTTGCCTTACCGTCAGTTGTATAATGTACTGCCGGGTAAAAGAGCCCAGAGATCCATTACAGAATTTATGCACACTCCAATACAACCATCGACTTCACTACCAGAACCTCTACCATCCACTTCTGCCGACAACCAAGAACCATCCACCTCAGCCCAGTAGGGCCACACCATCCATATACACTCTCTTCACAATCATCCACAAACACCATTACCCACAATTTAAGGTAAGAAATACTATTATTTCTATTGCATTTGTAGTCTTTAGTAATATATCACGACAATGCACTACAATTACATATTCACTTTTATTTTGTAAGATCTGGAGGTCTAAGAAAAAGTTGCTTGGCTTTTGGGGGCTCCCAGGAACGTACCCCTATTTTTCCCATAAGTTCTTCAGTTTTTCTAACACGGTTTTGACTAACACGGCATTTTCAGAAACGTAACTACCGTGTTAAGCGATGGTCTACTGTATTCTGGAAAATAAGCCTTGCTATAGTTTAAAAAAGGCCAAAGAATTTTTCAAAATAAGCTTCGCCACATAATTTCAAAATTAATCTGGCCTTGTAACTTAAAAATAAGTATAGCCTTGTACTTTTGAAAATAACTCTTGCCTTGAAGTTATAAAATGTAATCTCATTTTAAAACGTGATTTGATATGAGTCTTGCCAAAATACTATTGAAAAATGACCCTTGCCTTGTGCATCTGAAAATGAGCTACGCCATGTCCTTCGGAAACTGAGCCTTGCCAAATACTTTTGAAAATGAGCAATATAATATACTTTTAACGATGAGCCATACCATATAATTTGCTAAGTATTGGTATACAATCAGGAAACAGCCAGATAAATTATAGGAAGGCGACATATGTTTGAGAGGCAGAGTGTTAGCTCTTGTCGCTAGCTTGTTGCTAGGCTTTAAAACATATCGACTGCTCCTGGGTCGTTATGGCAAAAATGCACCAATAAAACAACATTCAGAATACTTTAAAACCTGAAGTATATTTCAGAATAAACTCAGTTTATATACCACTGTGAATATACACTAATAGATTTACATCAAAGTATATATACACTAAGAGAATTAAACATGTGTATATTCCTTCGGTTCCAATCCTGTACACTACTGCAAACAATGCTAGGACGGGAGACGCAGAGCATCGTGCAGCAAAGATATTATATAATAAATATTCTTGGAGCTAGCTGGATAAACTTAGATTATAAGGTACATTAATATTATTACTTTCTCATGAAGCGTAAAACCCGTATAGAGTCATATAGCGCCTGATCAACGGCAAGTAATCAAGAGATGTTTCTACAGCAACCATTATAGTTCTAAATTGTGCCTCGACTATACTGTGTACGTGTGTGCGCATTTCATATAGCACATACATACATGCATTACACACATACACACACATATATATATAAGTGCAAGTGACCTGACTACCTGGAGTTTACCTGGAGAGGGTCTAAGCCGGGGAGTGATGGGCCTGCCTCGTATGGATCCGTAGGCCTGCTGCAGTGTTCCTTCTTTCTTATACACACACAACCCGCATATAGAAGAGAGGAGCTTACATAAGAACATAAGAACATAAGAAAGAAGGAACACTGCAGCATGCCTACTGGCCCATGCGAGGCAGGTCCAAGTCTCCCACCGGCTTAAGCCAATGCCCCGACCCAGCCAGGTCAGGTTACATTCACTTAAGGAAGGAGCACGGCATCTGACCTAGTAGCACAAGCTAGTCAGGACCAACTCACACCCACCCGCACCCATTCATATATTTATCTAGCCTATTTTTAAAACTACACAACGTTTTAGCCTCTATAACTGTAATCGGGAGTTTGTTCCACTCATCGACAACTCTATTACCAAACCAATGCTTTCCTATATCCTTCCTGAATCTGAATTTATCCAACTTAAAGCCATTGCTGCGTGTCCTGTCAATACTAGATATTTTTAGCACGCTATTTACATCCCCTTTATTTATTCCTGTTTTCCATTTATACACCTCAATCATATCCCCCCTAATTCTACGCCTTTCTAGAGAGTGCAGATTCAGGGCCCTCAGTCTATCCTCATAGGCAAGATTTCTGATACATGGGATCAACTTAGTCATCCTCCTTTGTACGTTTTCCAGAGCATTTATATCCATTCTGTAATACGGTGACCAAAACTGTGCAGCATAATCTAGATGAGGCCTAACCAAGGATATATAGAGTTGAAGAACAACCTGAGGACTCCTATTATTTATGCTTCTTGATACGAAGCCAAGGATTCTGTTCGCTTTATTGCGAACACTTATGCACTGCTGTCTTGGTTTTAGATTACTGCTAACCAGAACTCCTAAATCCTTTTCGCAATCAGTAGTATTAAGATCTACATTATTTAGTTTATATGTGGCATGGTTATTGTCCTGTCCAATATTTAGAACTTTGCATTTATCTATATTAAACTGCATCTGCCACTTCTCCGACCACTGCATCAGTCTATTCAAACCTTCCTGGAGTGCTCTAATGTCCTCATTTGAATGAATTGGACGGCCTATTTTGGTGTCATCGGCAAACTTGCTTATGCCGCTATTTATTCCCTCATCTATGTCGTTTATGTAGATTGTGAACAACAAGGGGCCCAATACCGACCCCTGTGGAACACCACTTGTGACGCTTCCACACTCTGATTTCTCCCCATTTATGCAAACTCTCTGCTGCCTATTTGTCAACCATGCCTCTATCCAGGAAAAAATTTCTCCTCCTATTCCGTGTGCCTTAATTTTCCTCAACAGTCTCTGATGTGGGACTCTATCAAAAGCCTTACTGAAGTCCATATACACAGGAACGCCCTTTTGTAAAACCGTGCTGAGATTCGTTGATTAATTTATGCTTTTCAAGATGGCCTCGAATTGTGGCGTTTGACGCAGTTGTCTATAACTAGTTGTTGATAGTTGCTATAGCGTGTTGTGACGTGTCTACAGTTGTTATGGCGTGATATTTGGTAACGTGTCTGCAGTAGTTGTTATGGCGTGTTTGTCGCAATGATCTATAACTTACTGTTTCTAGTTGTTATAGCGCGTTATGTTATGATGCAGGTGTCGTCAACGGATGCTATAGCTTGTTTGACGCAATATATATATATATATATATATATATATATATATATATATATATATATATATATATATATATATATATATAGTGGTTGTCTTGCATATATATATATATATATATATATATATATAACTAGTT
Organism: Cherax destructor; assembly: GCA_009830355.1. Taxonomy (NCBI): domain Eukaryota; kingdom Metazoa; phylum Arthropoda; class Malacostraca; order Decapoda; family Parastacidae; genus Cherax; species Cherax destructor. The sequence continues at coordinate 30,986 of WNWK01022324.1, forward strand.
GTTACAGCATTCTACCTGTCAATTCTTGCCATTACTGAGTGGCTGCTGGTGTGGACTGCATCATGTGGTCAGTGTGTCTGCCGTGTAAACCACTGACCACATGCTACAGGGGGACTTTGAAATACAACCTTGGTTGGTCGGTTGGTTTATTAGGTTGAAAGCACGAACGTGATTCAGGCTGCATATATACCCTCTTTAATCACCATTAAAAAGGTTTTAAAGTAAACTCTGTGTGTATGTATATACGCACGTTGAGATATATACGCACTTGATTCAGACTGTCAGCATCTCAATAAGTAAACAATGGCGACCTTATGACAGAGTTGGTTGATTTGCTATAACCCGATTTCTTTATTTAGATTAACGCAAGTTAACAAAAAAAAATACAAAGTTATACAGTCATAATGTTCGTAAAATTACCGACAATATGTTAGGTAAAAGGACACAGGTGCAACTAATGTGACATTTTAATGTGGCAACGTTTCGCTCTCCAGGAACTTTATCAAGCTCCTGATTAACAATAATTATCGCAGTAATGCGTGAAAGCGAACATTATACAAGAAACAGTATGCAGGGAACATTATACAAAGTACTGCCAATAAATCTGTGGACGTACGCCTGTAAATTCAGGAGAGTGGATTAACAGGGACATGGCCGGGGTAACTGTACAGTCGTCTCTTCTTCAGGGACAAGCAACTATGAACTGATCTTCTCAAGGATGCCTAACTGTAAGCTGGTCCTCATAGGTACGAGTGACTCGTTATTGGATTATTATTAATTATTATTATTGCTGTTCGTTAACCTTTAACTGGAGAAAAAATAGCACGAAGATTCATGATTGCTCTATAGAATACGACGACGTTTCGGTCCGACTTGGACCATTTACAAAGTCACACTAACACAAAGAACAGGTAGAAGGGGTATTTATAGACCAGCAGACAGGGGAGGGCACAAGAAAGTGGTGGAGGAGTAATAGTGGAAGTATAGTGGTAGTGGAAGTAGTAATGGTAGTGGAAGTTTAGTGGTAGTGGAAGTAGTAATGGTAGTAGAAGTATAGTGGTAGTGGAAGTATAGTGGTAGTGGAAGTATAGTGGTAGTGGAAGTAGTAATGGTAGTGGAAGTATAGTGGTAGTGGAAGTAGTAATGGTAGTGGAAGTATTAATGGTAGTGGAAGTTTAGTGGTAGTGGAAGTAGTAGTAGTGGAGTCAGTCATATTCTGGAAAAGGAGCACTGTGTTCTTGTTCTTACCCTATGCGGGCCGCCAGCTTTATTGCAGTGCTCCTTTTCCAGAATATGACTGACTCCACTACTACTACTTCCACTTCAAATTCAAATTCAAATTCAAATCCTTTATTTCTGGTAATATACAAGGTGGGGTGTACTTATAATTATACATTTTATGAAGTAGATATTACAAGATGGCCAATAATATGCCTAGGTATGCCTAGGCTTTTCAGGCAGTCTTATGATAGGTCTTACTCAATAGCGACACAATGATTATACAGATAGTAAGGTTAGGTAATTGTAGTGATTAGCTAGGTTTACAAAATTGAGGTACTGGAATTTAAACATTTAAGCATTTCACAATTAGTTTATATATTAATGGTAAAGGTGATGTATTGGCATAATACAGTTTCTAAATTGGAGTGTCTTAGGCAAACTTATGACTAGCTTAAGAATTATGAAGCAACAGTTGTATTAGAATTTTGGTTAGTCCTGTGCAAATTAAGGGGAATCACAGATATCAA